>JAOEHX010060745.1:0-14877 GCA_025448015.1 Bolborhynchus lineola
GACCTGGATCAGGACTGCAGGGGGTCTCCCCAGAGCGCAGCAGAGGGGCAGGGAAGCTGAGCTGCTGCTCACCCTCCTCTTGGCTTAATATAAATTGCAAGCCCGAGTTTTCTCCAGTTGGTAAATGGCTGCTGGCAAGGTCTGTCAGTTGTTTGCAGGGAAGACGGGAAAGGAACGGAAGGGAAATTGTCAATACTCAAATATCTTTTGCTGTCTGCTTGGCTTTAACAGGATGTGGATGTGAGCTTTAGTTGCATGTTTCTGGGTGTGAAACCTGATCATGTTCCGCTGAAGATGTGTATGTATAGCTGCATCCACCATCTGTGGTGAGGTGACACTCGGGTCTCTCAGAACAAGAATGTCCTTTGTAGCTCTGGATGTAAATACTGGCATTGAGCTCGTGAGCGTAGTTTTATTAGGGAATGTGCTTGAAGGTGAGATCTCAGAAGTGTCATGTATGTGTCCACAGCATGGGCAAAAGTATTCGTTGTTCTGCCCCGCATGAGGAAGAAGAGCTCATGAAGGCTGAAATAGCGTTTAGTTCTCACAAGTTTTTTAAGCAGAGATGTAATAGCCCTGGAAGGGCTGTGCTGCTTCTGACAGTGCTGTCTTGTTTTGTGTAGAACAGTGTACTCATCTGTGTTGTGTCCAGCCCAGGTTTAGATCACTGAAATGATGGGGCTGTCTCAGGGTGCTTGTACAGCTCTGGGTCTTAGTTGCTTACATTATGCATAGCCTCAAATTAGCTCTGCTGATTAGCTGATGAAACCTCAGCACCAAACTTTCATCTTTGCTGTGTTGGAGATTTAAATGGTACAGCAAGCCTGTGATTTTCTGTTGAGGCGTCAGAACTAAAGAGCACAAATTTAAAGAGCCCAGGTGGTTTCTTAGCAGTCTAGCATCCTCTTTATGATACTTTATTTTACAACATGCTCCATTTACATCTCTCTTCTTCTCTGAATGCCATTGAAGCTTCCAGCCAAAGACATAGTAATGTGCTTGGTTTGCTCTCACTCAGGCTGCTGGGGGTCCATGCAGAGGAAGCAGAACTGAAGCACCAAATTGAAGCATCAGGTGGGCGCAGGAGATCCGAGGGAGCAGCTCCCTGCATCTCAGCTAGTGAAGGGGCAGGTGACAGGACTGGCTGCTCTAGGAGCTGCTACCATTGCTGCTCTTTGGTGTTCTGCTTCTTCTCAGCCCCTTTGGTGGCAGTAGCAATTCAAAGAGTTGACGCTCTGTCTTCAAAGTGCCACTGTCAGAGGTAACAAGTACCTGGATCTGTTATCACCAGGTCCCATTCGTTACATCCTTGTCAGTAGCGCATCCTGCTATTCCTGGAAGAGGGGGAGATGCCTATTTGCAAGGCTGAATCATTTCCCTGAGCCACATTCAGTACATGGGTTGGAATCAGTCAAACTAGAACGGTGAAAAGGTTAATTTTACTGTATTGACTTCCCTAGTTTTTAAGTTTAGCGGTTGAGAAAAGGATAAGTTATCCTTATTTGTAAGATTCATTTTTAGACTTTACAATTGATGTGAGCGTGCTTTGAGATGGATACCGCTGTTTTGAACTGAAACTTAATACTGCAAAAATCAACACTTGAGAGTTGGGGGGTGGTTCTCAGTTTGAATTTATGGATATCTGAATGGCTGAAGGAGAAAGCAAAACCTAAGTCTATGTTTCAGGCTGATTTTTGAGGAATTATTAGCTGTAGTAAGTAATATTGGTTTGGTTTTGGAGATTCAAGAGCTGAGAGAGAGCACTTTTCATCTTGTGCCTGGGTTTGCAGTTAATAGAATCAGAGAATTGCAGAATTGTGTTGGAAGGGACCTTAAGGGTCATCCAGTTCCAGACCCCTGCCACAGACAGGGACACCTTCCAGTAGAGCAGGTTGCTCTGAGCCCCTATGTCCAGCCTGGCCTTGAACAAAGAAAACCTGTGAGAGATGTTGTGTTTTCCCCTCCTATTCTCAATACCCACATACATAGCTTTAACTAAACTGTCCAACTTGGTGACATGGCAGCAACATCTTCTTGGCACAGGCAGTAGTAGTTGCAGCTTATTCTTCCTTTAGCAACCATTGTTCAGTGGTTATTATTCAAACAACCATAGAATCATTGAATAGTTTGGGTTGGAAGTGACCTTCAAAGCTCATTTAGTCCAACCGCCCTGCATTGAGCAGGGACATCTTCATCTAGATCAGGGTGCCCAGAATCACATCCAGCCTGGGCTTAACCATGTTCCCAAGAGGTGGAGGACTAATTCCAGCTCAAGAATTTGACTTTGTTTAAGGTGTAACAAATATATACTGCTTGAAATACCAAATAGCCTGTAAGAAAATGTGCTTGAAACTAAAAAGAGAGCAAAGCCAGAAGTCCCAAAAAGTTAAGATATAAAAAGCTACAATCAAACAAAACAAGGTTACAGACACTGAAAAAATATCCTCCCATGTTTTCCCCCACATGAAATGAGTTTCATGATCTTGATACTACCTTTGTTTAAAGACCCCTGAGCGAGCACATATGTACGTACTGGCTGGTGCAGCAGGAAGGTCAGTGAGGAGCAAGTTCTTCAGGCTGAAATCTCAGGCGCCGTCCAGTAGAGCGGCATCCAGAGAAAGCTGAAGCCTCCCAACAGGGTGCATAGGGTGGAGGAGGGTTTTGCTTATCCTTGCTCAAGTGCTTGTGTTGCTGACACGTTTCCATGCGAATTAGAACTGAATGTTCTCCTGTCACCTCCACAGAGCAGAGGAAAGAAAAATCAGAGGCAGCAACAATCCTTGGTTTGGTTTTTGTAGCTTTAGTATAGAACAAACGTGACAGGAACAAGCTTGCTCTCCTTTTTAAAACAAAACAACAAACTTAGATGCTTGGGTGTTCTGTGATGACTTATTTCCTGTGCAATAAAACGTACAACCTAAGGAGATAAGGCTTCTTGTAGAGCATAGAAGAACTAAAATAGGCAGACATGCACACAGGCATACATGTGCAGGCATGTGTCCACGTGGACTTTAACAGTTTGTTTTATACACATGAAAATCAATGACATGTAGTAAATGTAACCTGACACACTTGAAATAGCTTCGTGATATGGTGGTGCTCCATGCTTTAAAACTTGCAAGCATTGCTATAAAGAGGTTTTGGAATGGAGATGATCTTGGCAAGTGCTCCGTGCTCTAAAACTTGCAAGCATTGCTATAAAGAGGTTTTGGAATAGAAATGAGTGTTTGGTTGGCTCAGAGATTATTGTGAGATAAGTGATAAGATGAATTGCATGAAGTTTCAGTTCCTGGGAGAGCCTTGGATAATATAAAAATGCAGATAATTTGAGATTTATTTATTGTGACTTTGGATTAATTTCTGTAGTTGTTGTGTTGGTGATGTGCAATCTGCATCTCAGCTGCATGGAGGAGCTCATTCATGTACAAAGCATTCAGGGGAACTTGAGCCTCAGGAATGAGGAACAGTGCACAGCCTGCAGCTCTGGTGGGGAGCAGATGGAGTTCTTGACTCTCCTTCCCTCCCACTGCCACGCTTTGCCAGGGTGCATGGGATAAGGACCCTTTCCCCCTGTTTTTTAGCCCCTGTGCACATTATTCCATGAATAGCACTTTCCTGCGATGTTAAAGACCCAAATCAAGACTCTTTTTAAAACTTACTGTCAGAATTGGTATTTGAAATCTGCTTGGCCCAGGCATTGGAAGGAGACTTTCAAGTCAAGGCACTGGGTAGAAACCTCCAAAGGTCCTGCATTGACTGCTTCATACCCTGTTCTGAGCTGGGGCATCAACCATTGCCCGTGACCAACCAACAGTCACGGAAGATGAGCTGAACTTTGGTCAGAAGGCATCCTGTTATTTAAAGCCAGGAGTTGTAATACCCATAGCAGTTGGTAAGAGCTGTGGAGAGGGCAGGATCCAGTCAGGGGAGGAGGAGCAACAGCATCTTCAGAAACACACTTTGATTTGGATTATTGCCCTGTAACCTCATGGCCAGGTGGTATCCTGCATGCAGCCAGTGACTTTAAGAGCCATATGAATATCGGTTAAAGAATTAGGCCATATTTGCATACCAGATCACAGAGGAAGCAGGGAAGAATACAGAAATCCTTGTAATAGCAATATTGCATCTATTTTGTCATAAGCGGACGCAGAACAGCAGTGAATCCCCTCTTAAAAAGAACACTTCGAATGATCCAGGCTTGTTCCATGGTTGTTCCTTGAAGTGGAGGATGGGAATTTAAATAGGAAACAGATCTGGTTCTAGATGATATGTAGATAGGTGAAAGAGGAAGTAAAGAATGGCAGGAGGGATAAATTGAATGTGTCAGTACAGGGAAATGTACAGCACTGCAGCATTAATACAGTGGAGTGGTGGAGCCAGCGGTAATTGGAATCCATGGAAAAACAAGGCTAGGAGACAGCAGAGGTCTTTTTCACTAGTAAGCCTAAGAACCTTCAGGCTACTCCCTATTAAGGGCATGCAATAAAACATTCTCAGGTGTTTCCAGAACACATTTTATGGCAGTGACCATGGTAATATAGTGAAAGCTTTGGCTGCATTTTATAGAGGCTTGTGGAAGAGCGAGAAAATACATTGGAGAAATGCTTGAAAACACTCTGAGTGTACCCTGAGGCCACTGCTGTAATGTTGGGCTGCTTACTGCTCTCCTGTATTGTTAATCTTTCTCTTTTCTGTGTGCTTGGTGCTGTGCCAGGCCTACAGTATAGAAAATCACAATGTCATTGACAACAGAGGGGTTTGAGGAGGGAGGCTGAGCTGGCCGGGAGGTGGGGGGTGGCTGCCCTGTGAGCAGCATCCTGCCTCTGTGACTGAAGGTCACTGTTCAAATAGCATTTAGCAATTCATTACCTAGGTTTTGAGGGGGCTTAAATTGACTGTATTCTGATGAAGAAGTCTCAATTGCACCCCCTTGTTCTTTTGAAGCACTTCATTGATGTAACCACTTACTTAATTACCCTTGTTTTTCTTGCCCATTCATCCCTGGAAGTCATTGCTGAGTTTTAAGGAAGGTTTCCCTTTTCCTCTTGTGTTGTATATTAAATTACATGACCAATTGTGGTCTATTTCCATATCTTGTTTTATATTTCTCCTAGCAGTTGCATTTCAGACTGTGTTTAAATGAAAGGGGCACATCAGTCATTTTCAAAGGAATTGGTGTTGGGTGGAAAAAGGGTTTGATGGAAGTTTGTTATTTGACAGTTCAGCCCTTCCTTGCTGGCCTTGTGGTCCCTCAACAAATGCTGTTAATAGTCATTTAAGTTGTCATTTTCTTTTATTTATTTATTTTGCTAAAGGGTTTTCTGCTCCCTGAACAGAAGCTGAGTGCTCAGTGTGTTTCCTAAATGTTTAGAAGTCCAGTGACATAAAAACGTGAACTTTCTGAGTGTTGCAGTTAGTTCCATTGCAGTAACCACTTGTTTTGCTTTGGCCACAATAATGCTGGTTAAACCTGTTCTTCATCATGAAAGATTATATCTAGCCCCCTGTAATCTCACTATTCATGAAGTACAACATGTAGAATGAGTAGACTTATTAGATGCATCTACCCCATCCCTGGTAGTGTTCAAGGTCACTTGATGTGGCTTGGAGCAGCCTGCTCTAGTGGAAGGTGTCCTTGCCCATGGGATGGGATTGGAACTGGATGAGCTCTAAGGTCTCTTCCAGCCCAAACCATTCCATGATTCTGTAGCTGGTGCAGTTCCTAGAGGATCCGAAAAGGATACGATTCAACACATCATGCATGAGAGCAACTGAACTGCTCCTGAGCATGCAGACAAATAGAGGGCATATGAAGATGGGTGGGTTTTGTTGGCTCAGTAGTGTGTAATCTACATGTATTGATGGGAAATAGTGTCTCAAGTAATGTGGTGGAGAGATAATGTTCATTCTGAAATGAACAGCTAATTTCACATCTCTTTGTAGCGGGTCAAGAAGCTGGAACCTAACACTATCATAGTTTCCTATTTGCAAATAGGCACAGAATTGAGTGACCCTGGGTGGTTCAACACAAGGTGTTCTACCTTAGCTTTTAAGCTTGCTAAAGATACTGTGGTCCACATTCAGTGAACACTCATGAACTCTATCTGAAGAGTTTATAAAGGGTGAAAGCAAAGAGGTCCTGCAGGTGTTGCTTTTAAAACTAGTAGAAATTACTAAAGAATTATGTCTACTCCTAAAGATTTTTAAGACTGCCCTATAAAAGTCTATAGCAGGAATAAAATTAAGTGTTGGGTTTTATACAAAGATGTGGAAACACTACATATAGAATGTAATGGAAAATTAAATATTTTGTAAGGTACTTTCTCATAAGGGATAACTAAATATCACACGGCTGCCTGGGCTTTAATCAGTACAAAATTCAATTTGGAAGCGAATAGAAGGGGTGACAACTTCTCTGCAAAGAGAAAACCACGATCTGTCACAGTCCTGGGAATGCTGCAGACCTAAGTGCAGCAGAAATGTTTCAGCAGCAGCAAATGACAGGGAAAAATGTCCTTTGAGTGATATTTGTGCCCCAGAAGAGAAGTGTTGGCAGAGTGCTCTGGTGTTCATGAAGGGAGGGAAGACATCAAGGGTACAGAATGTGAAATGAAGAAATGGGCTTTAGGCTTTGTTTTATCAAATAGAGATGACTTTTAAAATAGCCCCAGTAGTTTTCCCAGTGCTCCTCACTCAGCTGCAGAGCAGTGACTTGTATCCACATGCCTGCACCAGGAAGTACTTCAAATCACCAGAAACACACAGACTGCAGAGGTGTAAAATGCATCATCATTCTTTGTGAAGGAGAACACCGGTTGGTTGTTTTCTGAAGGGCTGCTGGTCACAGACTGTACTTTTAGGGGTTCCCAATTACTCCTATGAGGTTTTATTTTGTCTGTTACTGCATAAAATCCAGAAACTGCATTATAAACAGCACCCACATTCATAATCTGTACTATGCTGAAGGAATTGCATTTCCAGTGATGTTCACTGGGGAGTTGCAGTTCCCTCAGTTATTTGCCAAGAGATGCTTTGGGGTTCTTCAGCTGCTTGATGAAATGACCGAACCCCTCCTTCTGTTACAATTTTTTGAAAAACTTAATCATTGCTGGACATTTAGTACAAAAAAGCATTTTTCAGATAGCTAACCTTCTCCAGTTCTGCTTACTATAAATGCAATTAATGTCCAAGTTCCTTTAGAGCTACAACAGAAGGAAATGTCAATGGCATGTAATAGTTGATGTGGTGCTTTAAGAGACAGGAAGAAATAAAAGGAAGAAAATAGTCTTTTTCATAGGAAAGTGGGTTACTTGAGTAGATGGCTCTTATCTGAACATGTCACTCTAGCATGGTCACACTGGTGTTTTTGCTGTTCTGTTTTGTTTGGATTTCATCATGACTGTGGCAGATGGGATGTATTTTAGTCCCAGATCTCTCACATCACTTGATCCCATTTTAAAAACCAATTTTTAAAGGTGATGTGTTGGGATATGACAAAGGGGTGCTAGCATAAGGGCTCTCACATGCCCTTGTGCCATTGACCATATCTTAATCTTATCTCATATTTGCCTCACATCACATTAAAGTCACATAAATCATTTCTTCCTTCCTCCTGTCCTTCTCCCATATCAGAAATGAGATTGCTGTGGTACCTGCAGAATGCTTTTTCCCTTGCAAAATAAAAGCAGCAACATTCAATAGCCTGAATTTCAAATGAAGCTATAGTAGCATGGTTTCAAGTAGTTCTTATAAAATAACTTCTTACCAAAACACATGGTTTTAACATTTAGGACTATGCTGTGAAGTAGAAAATGGCAAAAGAAAGCCAAATTATTTTATTGTTTGGACTGTGTGTATAGCTGTAGGTAGTTTAAAGGCTATGGCCAGCCAGCAGGGAAATTGCCAGTCTGCCCTTTGTGACTTACTGGGGAATACCTCAGCTTCTAGACTGACAAAGAGCCTTCAAGCATAAATGGCTCGCAGTGGAACAGTGAGGTGTTCCTTATTGACTTGCACTGTTGTCTGGTTTTACTCTTATGCTGTACTGCTGCAGACAACATTATGTGTGCTCCAACAGAAATCTGACTGAGCTTCCTGATCCAGTAGCTAGTTCTAATAATGTTAGGATAGATGGGCTAAAACTTCTGTTATCACTGTCTATATATTTAAAATTAAACAATAAAAAGTGGGCAGAGTATTTGTATTTTATTGCTGTAGCCTTTGGCAAGAGCAGTGTATGCTTCTGTATTCTACTTTGATATTACTGGATCTCTTATTGACAGTAACACTGAAGTGAAAGAGTATGACTACAGAGAATAACATGCCAGATGTGGAAAGGTGACTCCAGCTTTGAAACCAGGGGGTTTGCTTTATTTTCCTTGCTCCTTCCTGGAAGACTGGGAGAAATACGTTTAAAGGGTGCTCGTATTTACAGCAGGTAACTTGGTTATTCACCCAACCTTTATTGTCTTCCCCCCCTGCTACTTCTCTACAAGTAAATTCCTGGAGGAACTGACTAGAGAAGATGTTTCTAGATGCCTTTGAAGATGTGAAAAAATAGCAAACAACATAAACTTCAAAGATCAACCCAAAGAAAATCAGAGGATTTCTTTGAGTATAAAAACTTGCCCATAAATTGGATTGCTTCAACTGCCGTATATATCCTCTATACTGGGCCCCTTACGATTGATTTTGATACCACCCAAATAGAGAAGGATGTACAGTACACACCACTGGGCCTGGTGTGTAATTCACACCTGGATTCTCTGCAGTCAAGCTCTTTGATTTCAATGGTGCTGTCACCTAAGAGATCCTGTTTTTTTGCAGAATTGTGTATCTCAATTCCAAAGCAGTTGTTTCGCCAAACTACACCAAACTGGCTTCCTTAAATCCCCCGTTTTTGAAAGTATGGGGGTAGAGGCAGCAGCCCTTCTCACTCAAACCTATGAAGAAACCCGTCATTCCAGAGCTGGTTATGGGTGTTGCCTGCACCCTTTGCCTCTGATAGCAGATTGCCTCATTGAATTACTATTATTGGTCTTAGTACTACCCTGTTTTGTCATCAAATGTTATATGTCAATATGCTTACATAAAGAGTGCATGATAAATAAATTGTTCAGTATTGAATACATAGTTGTAATACTTACTAGTTGGCTAATTCTTCTGGGATCCTAGTTGCTGTTATCTTGTGGCAGAAGATGTGTTCATGGCTTTGCTGCAGGGCAGAATCAAAGAGGAGTATCTGACCATGAGCTGGATGTGCATGTTTGGCAGTACAGATTGCCAGTAGCAATGCAGAGAATGAATTCCCTGGAACTGAACCTGAGGTGTCAATAGTGCAGGTGTTTACTTCCCCAAGGAAGAGTTCCAGGCTGTTTTGGCACAATTTTATGTAATCATAGGATCATAGAATCACACAATAGTTTGGGTTGGAAAGGACCTTAAAGCTCATCCAGTTCCAGCCACCTGCCATGGAGAGGGACCCCTTCCACTAGACCAGGTTCTGCATGCAAGGTAGAGATTTGCACTAACAGTGAAAGAAATTGGTAGGTCAGAGGGGGCAAGGACAGATATTTAGGGCTTCCTTCATCCTTGCTACCTCACTACTCACACCAAGGTCCTGTGCAAATCTCTCAAAGACAAATAGTAATAGTTTATATGAAATACCATGTTTGCCATGCATCATATTGACTGTACTTTCATGTTACTTCAGTGGGTTGCTGTGCCTGGAAGATTTTCATCATTAGAAGACAAACATCTTGAAAACACTAAGAAGTTTTTAATGTGTCTGGGTTTGACAGAAGGTCTGTTCTCCTTGTGTAGATCAGCAGTTCCTCTCCTTGCAAGCGCTGCTTATGTGCCACAGGGACCTCTTACAGACACAGACACAGTGCCACTATGGAATGAGGTTTGGAAGCTGTTAGCAGTTGCTGCAGCTGTGGCTGCTGCATGATGTTGTATTTGTCAGTAGAGGTGCAGAAGGGGATTCTATCAGCACTTCTTCCTGGAAAATAGAGATCTTCAGCACTGGTACTGCTAGTGTAGGGGAACTTTTTCTTTTTGAGGTATAATGCTGGTTTGATGTGACTGAGCAGAAACTGTTTTGTATTGGAGACCAAATAACCTTTAGTGTTTGCATGTGCCTAGAGAATGTTGAGGCCAGGAGGAGAGAACAAAATGAAACACTTCTGGTGAAGCCCTTGTTTTGGAACCATGATTTGGACATCTTGTTTATCTTTGGACATCAGTTTATATCTAGGGCTGTGGCTCTGCTGCTCACCAGCCAGTGATCCTTGACATGATACACTGCAGGGTGCTATGGGCATTGCACCCGGGGGCCTTGGGAAGTTCTGCTGGGCCCCTGCCTTGTGCTTATATGATTCTCACCCCAAAGCCAGATGTTTGAAAGCAAACCTCAGTTGCTTGAGCTTCAGATAGATTCTGTTGAAATTCTCATTTCTTCCAAGAACTGTCGAATTGCTTTAGTCTGCCTGTTGCTCACGTTTCTATGCCTCCAGCACCACGTAGGCAGTGTCAGGGGAAGTCGTAGATGTTAAACTGATAAGAGAGTGAAAAGAAGAAAGGGAACAACTTTGACAACTTGACAGCGAAATGCCAGTTTAATAGCTGTACCCTGTAAAGCTGTGCTGCTGGCTCTAGAGTGGTGTCCCTGCCAGCTTGGCCTACAGAAGCAAAGTGCAGCATGATCCACTTGTTCTATTTCTTCTATAAATGAGCAAATTCCTCTTATGTTTCCCCGTACAACCTTGCTCAGAAGCAGTTCAGTCCATCTAACAGTTCTTCCTTGGCATCAGGAGTTAGGAAGGTGTGGTAAATTGAAATGATCTTTGTTTCCTTTCTGCTCTTGCATCACCTAGGATTGGCCCATCACTGCGTGTCTCTTTGTCATGCACTCAGGTGAATGCTAAACCTTGTTAGATGCTTGGTCTAGTCACCCTTCTCCCTGCCTGGACTTAAAACCTTATTTCCTTTTCCATGACTCACCCCAAAAGCTTTTCTCCTGTCCTCTGTGGATCTTATTGCTTTTAAAGGCTGCAAAGTAATATTGTTGACGAGGCGGTCAGAAGTATGTGAGAGTGTTTACAAGTGATTGGTTTGGGAGAAAGAGGAAAGATTGCATGAGATTGGTTCCTTGTGCCAAGCCAGAGCCATTGGAAATGCCTTTCTAAATGAGCTGGTACATGATAGAGTGCTGCTCTATGTCTTTCTGTTGCCCAGTGCTGCACTCTTTCTGTTTAACATGTTTCATGGTACTTTCTGAGGAGTGAAAAATGTTCTCCTATCAACTGATGCTCATTTTAGAAGATTCTTCTTCACATCAGAGCACAAAGAAGCTACCTGCTGCTTTGAAGCCAATCTGTTGCACGAAAGTCAAGGCAGGACACCAAACTAAGGGCTGCTGCCTACAAAGGGACATCTCTCAATGACTGCAGTGACAGAGAGTGCTTCCATCTAAGGAATTCTATAATCCTGATACACAGGAGGACAGGAATTCCTTGTCATTGCACTTCATGTAGGCTTCACAACTTACTTTTGTTTCTATGAATATAACTCTTTGTGTGCAGCAAACTCCTTTTTTTTAGGTTTTTCATGGCCTGCTTTTTATCTGTCATCCTGAATTTGCTTTGATACAGAGATTGTCTCCAAAAACTAGAAACAAAGGAATATGAGGCTGCTTGGAAACGCTTTCTGTTTCTGAAGGACAAGAGGCTGTGTGCTGGTCTTGTGTTGTGTTCTTCCCTGGAAGGACTGCAAGTAGATGACAAATCTGAGGAACATCTGTATTTGACATAATGAAATACTTGATGTTTATTAAAGACAGAAAGGCAATTTTGAAACTACTGGGGCTATTCAGACTGTATGTGAAGAGGTGTCATAATTCAAAGTAGGTTATTATGTTGTTCAGGGAGCATTGTATATCATTTTTCTTCAGTCCCAGCAGGATAAGAAGCTAATACAATTATCCAGGTGTACTGATCTTGGGGAAAATCACCTCTTTCTTATACCCTGCTTTGCAAAGGGAAAGAATGTGTGTGGTATTTTGTTCTGTTGTGAGAAAAAAGACATAGAAGTGAATGGTCTTAAGAGAATCTTGAGTCATGGCGGAGGGGAAGGAGCACTGAAATGAAATGTGTCTCTCTGTCGTGTCTCAGTGTCTGTAGTGAAGGATCCAGGATGTTTAGTAAGTTAACACTGTGTGTCAGGTGGGTTTTTATGAAGGTTTCTCTGGAGCTTAGTCACAGTGAAGTGGAAGGAGCTTCTGACTCAGCTCTTCAGACAGGGATGTGATGGATATCCACCAGAGAGGAACAATAGTGGGAGGTGACAATGAGACCACAAGTGCCTGCACTGTGGTTGGAGCTGAAGCTGTGACAATGCTTGCATTAGGAAATGATGATTTAATTAGAAATGGTATGATAGATTGATGAGATTTTAAAAGGCGCTTGGTAGTGATTAGCTGATGTTGTTGGTACAATATGAACATCATGAATAAAATCCTGGCTAGCTTCAGGGCTGAAGAAGTACTGGCTTTCTTTTAACAATATACATCCATAAACTCCTTATAACTGCTGTTCTCATCTGCTCTACAGGCATTCAGACTCTCCAAGTCTTCCAGTTGATTAAAACTTTCACACAGCTCCATGTGCAAGGCTCTATTCAGCATTCCTGTGCCTATAGAGATGGGAAAAGTTGATGTCAGATTACAGAAATGTTCAAGTACAATTAAAACCTTCCAGACATCATGTGTGTGCCTCATGGCTGGATGAGTTTGGAAAACATGTGTTCATTTCAGGAAAGGATAAAAATACTTCTTTAATTGCTGTTGTTTGTGATACAGACAGGGGTTCCTGTAGAGAAGAGGACCCTATATAGCATGACCTAGTAGAAACTTTGGGGTTTTTGGATCTTCATGAGTTTTGTCTCTGACTCCAAGGAGGTTGTTCATTGCCAGGTTCCTCTCTTTATTCTCCCCTTTCTTGAATGGTCTGCAATAGGCTTTTACAAATGAAACATTATTATCTACACAAAAAGTGTCTATCTCACTTAATGCTCACAACAGCACTAAATCTAATTCAAGTATTTCTTGGGTAAAACACACAGTTCATTTAAGTGCTGTTTCAAAGAATGCCCACTGGGTCAAAACCAATGGATCACGCATCCTAGAGCAGTATAAGAATTACATGGATGACTGCTGAAAGATCAAACTTACTGTCCTATATGGCAAAATAAATCAGCTGAGCTGTTCAAAGAGTTCCTTTTTTATCCCCCATGCTGACTGCAGGGCTTTGAACAAAATTCTCTTTTAAGAAGTGTTTTCCAAGCTTATGTTTTCTTCTCTGCAGTGTGTTAAACAAAAGGTATGTATTGTGTGTTTTGGGAAGAGATGGTAGAATTAGGAAGGAAGTTGGTATTTGCAATGCAAAACTCATTCATAGTTCAAGGGGTGCCATGGCTAAAGCACAAAGATCTTGAGCTTATACCTCTATCTGTGGACAATGTTTAGAAACTCAGCTGTGTAGGAGTGGCCAGGGCTGACAGAAGGCACTGAAGTCCAGTGGGTTTTCTGCAGTGCCTCCATACAGTCATTGTCATCTTCATTTGCGATTAGTCTGCAGTATCAGATGCTCAGAAATACATGTGGTGCTTCTACTTTAGGCAGAGACAATATGTTTGGTTTAGGGACTGTTTCTGACTGCTGCTGCAAGCTCAGAGGCTGTTTCTTGTAAAATGCTGTTGGTCACTCAGTTAAAATAGTTCTTTAGTAGAATATCTCCTAATGTGAGCGTGCTGAGGTGCTGGCGCAGGGTGCCCAGAGGAGCTGTGGCTGCCCCATCCCTGGCAGTGTTCAAGGCCAGGTTGGACACAGGGGCTTGGAGCAAGCTGCTCTAGTGGAAGGTGCCCCTGTTCATGGCAGGGGACTGGAACTGGATGAACTGTAAGGTCCTTTCCAACCCAAAACCGTTCTATGATTCCATAAAAAGCTGTACGAGGAAGGTCGTGCAGTTCGACACAGCATTATGACATAAAAGCCAAACTTGATATATAAATTCTGCTTCATGATCCATTTGACAAAATTAAAAGCTATGCTCCAAAGTATCATTTAATGTCATGGAAAAATGAAATAACATCAGAAAAAATTACGTTCTTTAGCCAAGTGAACTTTTTTGGTAGTAATGCTCAGATGTGTGTGTGCTTGTAATTAAATGCCCAATTAAATATGAGCATCTCACCTTGATAATTAAGCAATAAAGACACATCAAGCAGTGTGTTTCTGGGTGATTATAACCTGACTTGGGTGGTCCTATCCTTGGGATAAGGAATGAGGCCAAAAATCAAGAGTGCCTTAAACCACCTGAGAAATTCATTAATATTTAGAAATTTACTGTCTGGAGTGTTTTGTTGCCATTGAGAGCAGGACCTGTACATAAACCCACGGAAAATGAGTCATTTTATTTGGTCTGTTTTTCAGGCTATGGCTAAGGTGTAGCTGAAAACTTTTGGGTTCTTGCAGCAGTAGGTATATGGGTGCTGCTAGAGGATCACTTTGGGCTTCATTGTAATAATTTAGGAAGAGAACCTAAAGGGACAGTGCTGTATCTAAGGGTCTCAGATGGCTGTAGAATTTGAATATTAGAATTAGAATGTAAAAATTAGAAAAAGAATGTAGAATTAGAAAGCAGTAGAACAGTAGTGAAAACACCAGTAATTTTTTCTCCCCTTCATCTTGTTCCTGTTGATCCCTTCTTGTACTTCCTTTCACATTATTTCAACCCAAAAAAAATTATCATAGAATCCCAGCCTGCTTTGGGTTGGAAGGGGCGTTAAAGCTCCTCCAGTTCCAACCCCTGCCAC
>JAOEHX010060748.1:0-16359 GCA_025448015.1 Bolborhynchus lineola
CTCCTGGCTTCCCCTCCTCCCTGGCAGAGCATGAGGCTCAGAAAGTCCTTGGTCAGAGTAAACATTACTGAGCAGCAGCTAAAACCATCGGTGTTATCAGTGCTGTTCCCAGGCTGAAAGTCAAAACCACAGAACTGCACCAGCTACTGAGAAGGAGAAAAATGACTGCTACTGCTGAACCCAGGCCAGTATCTAACATACTACCTTTATTAATTTTTTGTCTCTATCTGAGACAATTACAGCTGTACTGGGAATATATGAGTCAGAAATAGGTGCAGGATAAAATGACCCCTTTGCATTCCTACACTGGCTTCCATTGCTGTCTGATCATCTCTATCCCACAATTTGATTATTTCCACATGGTTTTTAGTGGTCTGACCCTCCCTTTCCTAACAGCACTAACTTGCTTTTCAAAATCATTGTTTTATACTCTTGTAAAGTCTAAGCCCCTTCTGTTTCCAGGGGATACAAAGCCTGGTGCCATAGCCAAAGCAAAACAAAACAAAACAAAGTAGATCAGTGTGTTGAATTTTAAATACCAACTCACTTTCTTAATTTCAACTATTAGCATGAGGACAGGCACATGCCTATGTAAAGGACTTTGGCATGAGGATATGTAACTGTTGGCCCTAAGAACTCTTTTGAGAAGGTGAATCTCATTGAAGGGACTTGCTGAGGTCAGTCTAAACTCCACACTGTGTAAAGTTTATCACACCTGAGTGTGACACTGAAACTAGCATGACTTTTATGTGTTACTTTTCCCTGGCAGTACCTTGGTTCCTGAACCCTCAAGTTAGCAAAGTCCAAGCTCATAGCTGAAACTATCACTTTATTAAAGATAGCAACTGAGGCAAAATTAAATCTCAGAGAGAAACAAGTCCATGCATGTATAACTGAATAGCAAAATGGAAGTAAAAATGCAAGCTCAAGCACACTTTCGTAGGACTTGACAAGCGAAACTCATGGACTTCCTAGGACACCTTCGCCTGACATCCTATTGCTGAAGAGAGAAGGGAAAACCCTCAGATTACTAATACTGGCATGAAGCAGAGGAGTCTGGACTGCAGAAAACCGTCTTCTGTATAATGAGGTAAGTTAGGGTTTGTCTGGTTGCTTTTCCAGGTTTGGTCTGTAGGTGTAAGAAACTTTCATGTTGCTTCAGAGATCAGTCAGAGCACAATCCAGAAGGAGAAGGCAATTTATCAAGAGAAGCTAGAACTGCAGCTTATAAGGAAATTATTTTTCTCCTTCACAGTCTCCTCACACAGCTTCAGGAATTTTCCAGTTCTAAAATTGGCTGGATGGGGCCTTGAGCAGCCTGGTCTAGTGGAAGGTGTCCCTGCCTATGGCATGTGGTGGTGGAACTAGATGAGCTTTAAGGTCCCTTCCAAACCAAACCATTCTGTGATTCTGTGAATTCCACCTGAGAGGAAAAAAATTCAACTACACCCAGCCTTCCAGAGCTGTGAAACTGGAGTGCTTGTCTCAGTGGAACAAATGGGTTTAGGGAACATGATTGCCAACCATGTTTCTTAGAACAGAATACACTATGAAGCAGGGCCCCAGATTTTGAGCAGAAACAGCATCATGAAGATAATCTATCTCAGTCTTATCTGCTCCTCCTGCCTCATAAAATAACAAGGTAAATAAATTTTTAACAATGGCACATTTTTGTTTGTTTGTTTGTTTGTTTTTTTAATAGAGAAAATTGCAGTCTCTTAGGGGATAAGCAAGAGGTGATACTAGTTCTTCTTGGCACAAAATACAAGTAATGGTAGACTGAAGCTATGACTACAACAGAATCTCTTTCTGCTACCTTGCAGGCAAGAGGAAACAAAAAAAGGAGAAACAAGAATAGTGCTGTCTGTGGGTTGAACTTTTTATTGTTGTCTGCGAACTGGACAAAACTGTAGATACAGCACAAACTTGTCACACATTGTGACCTTAGAATCTTGTGCTGACCTTTTTATCAAGCAGGTTACATTTAATTGGGGAAAAAAAAAAAAAAACCCAAAACCAAACCAGACATGATATCTGCACATCATGGAATTTTGTATTTCAGGTCAATAAAGCACTCAGATCCTGTAAGTGGAGTGGTAACACTGAAGTCCACTTAGCCCATTTTGGTCTTTCAAGATGGAGCAGACAAAGGCTCCAGACAGGAGGCTGGAACTGGATGAGCTTTAAGGTGCCTTCAACCCAAACCAGTGTAATTCTATGGTATCTGAGCATGCTTTCCCATCCATTACACATGAAAGCTATTAGGACCAAGTAAGTTGTAATTAACTTGACATTAACTCCACTTGCCTTAAAGATTATATCTAATAAATGCCACCACATTTACCAGAAGAATTTGAATGTCTTGAACAAAATATATATTTGATGCGGCATGGAATCTGAAATAAAGACTTCCCTTCCCACAGATGCTATAAACCAGCTCCAGCCCCTCTCTGTGGTTGATAAATTAGCAGATTGCCACGAAGCAACCGCTCATTTCTCTGACAGAGGAACTCCCTTTGGTTTATGATCCGAGTATCTCACAGGAAACCTTCAAGCCAGAGTTGTTGTGATAAGCATAAGAAGCAAGCAGGATGTGGCTAAAGGCGATTGTGTTCAGCATTCAAAGATGATCATCCTATATTGCACGTTAAATTACAGGATGATCATGAGAACACTGAGTTTATTACCAATTGCACTAGCTCTGTCTTCTAGTAATGAATAAAATTATCGCTACCCTTCATAAATTACACAATATTTTATCTTGAAATATATTTTTTTGCCTGCATGGTGCTGTATGGTACATCCCTCATTAAGACAAGCCAACAAGACAAAAAAGCTACCCCAGAGGTTCTGTGTCAGTTCATCTTTTTGAACAGCCCTCCAGAGGAATAAAGATGCAGCATGCAGTGCACAGTTTAATTAGTTTATTTTTTAAAGTCCTGTTGGAAATACAGCTGTGCAATTAATTGCAAAATATATATTAAACAATCTATTGATATTTCCAAGGAAAAAGGAGTACTTTCGTTCTGTTCAAATGCAAACTAATACAAACCTTTAACACTGAGCCCAGAATCATGTTGTGCATCCATCATCAATGTATTTGATGTGAAAGCATCTCTAAATAAGAACAGAAAGGCCACCTTCATTTCATTTTATGGGCAAGTTTAACCCCACAGCAAACATGACCAGGCATATCATGTGACTAGTTCAAGTCTATACATCTCACATTATCTGAGCTCCCACATATACATGACATAACATCTTTAGAAAAAGAATTCTCCCTGCCCTGCAGGGGAAGACATTCAGAGGCAAAAAGGAAAACATATCTGCAATATATTATTATAATGGGAGAATCTGTGCCATAGCAGCTTTGCAAAGACACGTATTAAGCATGGCTAGCTTAAACCACATTCAAGACAACTGAAATTTGGGAGATAAAAAAAGCTAAGCCACTCTCTAAACCACAGATCCAGTAATGCTGCAAAGCATCAAGAGTCACAGACCTAAAGAACCCCATTCCTGAAGAAATTGTGCAGGTAAGTGATTAAATCCTCTAATTACTTCCTATTTGTTTTAGAAACAGCTCTCAGTCCTGCATATCTTTCTACTTCCATTTAAATAGTGCTAGCAATTACACCTCAATCCAGCATGATAAAATGATTTCTCAAAAGGTGAGATTTGGAGGAACGTGAAGAGAGGCTGTTCCAGTGAAAATGCATTTTCACACGGAAACTGAATCTCTTTGTGCTAACCTTAGAAAAGTTCAAATACAAGATAATAGTCACAAAGACTATACATTGAGATGGCAAAGATGTAGAACTCCTGAATGCTTCCATTAGCTGAAGTTCTTACTTGTAAGAGAAAGTTCTGGATCTGACATTAAAATGAAGAGTAGCTTGGAAGGCAGGGAAAGAAAGAGGAAAATGGAATAAATACATGAATAAAATTTCATTAACATTTATAATTTTTCATGAAAGTAAGATGTAACTGATACGTAGCAAATTAGCTCTGAGAGTCTCTGATGTAAAATTCTGGCATTAAAGTAATTTAGAATCACTAGGAGTTCTGCCTGGTAATATTAAAATACAAAAACAGTAGAATAGCAGCAGTGACTAAAACACCCATGTTACTGTGGCACACACAGTATTATATATGCATTAGCATTCTATTCCCTATTGGTTTGTGTTACTGTATGGTATTAACCCAAATCATTTAAACTCCTGAACCTGACACCAAACTGAGGCTCCTCTCAAGGCAGAAGTACGTCTGATCTAGCAGATAAGGCTCAAAGCAAAAATTCAGTTCATAACACAAAGCTTCAAAAGGAAAGAAAGTATTAATGCACTTGGTGGGCTTTGGGTATAAATTATTAGAACACAGATTAAGGACATTTGTTGTTAGGATCACTAGGGTTGAGAAATTAACTGTGGCAGGAAAAAGCTCTCAAATTACAAGTCTCCTGCTCCCCCACTCCTCAAAAAAATTAAGAGAGGAGAATGGTAGTTCTTGAGCATCTTGAAAGAACATGGATAGCTAATATAGCTTGAAAATGACCAGAGTACTAGTGTACAGTGTCTTCCGGTTACAGTGGGCCTGGGCACTGTCATGCATATTAACAGCTCTTGGTTAATGTTTTAACTACTAGGAGTAGTCTAACTGAAGGCACTCTGAAACAATCCTGCTAATAGGATGAGGCTGTTCAGTATAAAAACTGCTTAAAAGGTTTACAAAGACAGTTTTAAAGCCTGTATCTCTTTCTGTTTTGAGTAATGTATGCTCACCTGTCCTCTAAACACACAAAACACAGTCAGTCAATGACTGAATTTACCATTAGTTAGGAAGTTCATGTTTCACTAATGACAATACTCCATTTAACAGAATTCCTCTTCAACTAATAGGCTCTATCTGCAAAATCAACTTTAGTCATCTGAATATGATGACAAAAGTGGTAGGTTGGTCCTGGAATTTTTCATCTTCCCAAATCTACACACTATAGTAGTCCTTCATTAGCTTTGTATGTATTAAGCATACACACTTTCCCCAGTGATGATACCTATGGCATTGATTTGATAAGGCCAAATAACTGGAATACTCTTCAGTATCTTTTAAATTGCAGTGCCTCAAGTCTTTAGGTTGCTTCACTAGGTTAGACAAATAATACACATATGCTTATGTATCGCTTAGTTCTTTCTTCAGTATCAGGCTCTACACTTAAGTTATGGGATGGACAAAACCTTTTTCTTCCCTCCTTTTAAAGACAAGAGGCAGACTTTATCAGCACCATGGTTAAGTTGAAATTTTTAGCACCAGTGAACTTGAACTAGTCAACTTTGGTCAACACTAATTTTTTTGGCATACACTCAATCAGTAACAGAAATCAGTAACATTCACAAATGTTAGTAAGCAGCTGACTTCTTGCCATAGTGAATCTAGTGTTTGGTAAATGAGGAACTATGTATTTTCTTCCTAAGAGCAAACAGGATTGCAATTTCTCCTCACAGTGTCAAATTAACAGGATTTTCTTTCCCTTCAAAGTGTTGAGGGTGGCCTAGCTCCTATTGTCTAATGGCACAGGAAATACCCACAGCAGAAGGAGGTTGATACGGCCACCAAGAATTCATAGGAGACAACAGAATTCATAAGTCATCCACAATGCCAGCAGATCACTCAAACAGCTGCAGATCACAAGTTCACCTTTGGTACATGTTCAGGTTTCAACAACAGTAAACCCAATTCTGTATCACCTTATGCAATTGGTATGTACCTTCACTCATGTATCCAACTCACAACCTGAAAAATATCCACCACTAGGAGATCCCACCAACACAAAGGTATCTCATTCAAATGCTACACTTTTATCACTCTGGTGATGGTGACTGACATTCTGGGCCCAGAGCACACACACACAAAAAGATTTATCACAATAAAGAACTGGAGGGCACTTTCAGAACACATTAAAAATATCTCCTCAGTAAACTCAGCCCAGAGTTATTTAGCCTTCTCCACAACACTACCATGTCTTTCAGAAATGCTAGAGTCAATTTTACATCAACATGCAACTTCCTGAGGAGAACTGCACAGAAGGGAAGGGTCAAAGCATACCTCAACCCTAGGCATTCTGAGCAAAGCCTTAACCTGACTTCAGATTTCATGAGAAGCACAGCCAATTCAAACTTCTAGGTAAGTCGATACAGAGAACTGTCTCAACTCTCCAAGTACTATGAAAAACAAAACTAACAAAAAACCCCCTCATCTTCATGATTTTAGCTATTTCCCTGATACAGTATCTATTCCAAGGCACTGAGGTGAAGAGTTAGAGGTCTTTTCTGAAGAAGTTTCGCCTGATATGTACAGATATGTCAACAGGACTTTCCTGTTAAGGCAGTTAAGTTTTGATTGACAACACTTCATTTAGTTAGCTTGCTACAGAAGTAGCTTATTACTTTAATAGAGAACAATACCAAATAACTGAATACATGACCTCATACAGAAAAAAAAAATATATCAGCAACAATAAAATTCTATTCAGGTGAAGATCAACTATGTTGGCAATTATGATCCTTTACAAACATATATGGATGATGAAGCATAATCTGTGGTGGAAGAACATGACCAGTGGCTCCACTCCTCTGGTTAAGACTTTCAAGTTACATAGCTCCATCAGCACTGCGAGCTTGAAATCCTTCTCTGCGGACACTGTTTAAATCTAGACGTGTTAGAACTTCACAGCGCACCAGAAGCGTATCATCCTTTACAAAGGTTCTTTGTTTCAAGGTTTGCAGGTGCATGAAAGTCACGTAACCAAACCCTTTAGGATTGCGGTGAATTGTTGGTCTCTGGAAGGCGAGTAACTCTGGCTTGGCCTCCATTACTTCTTCATGATTCTGCCTGTCAGGGCCTTCTGATTGATCCAAAATAGAAAGTCGTATAGTGCCTTGGAAGGGCCAAGGCAGATGGCTGTCATATTCTCCTTGCATAGTGTGGACAAACAGAGAAATAAAATTAGCACACCGCTGAGCATTTGGTAACTGGATATGCAGGCGCAAACACAGCTTGTAGCCAGGCTTTCCAGTATAGAAGCCAGGACTGTGCATCACAACAGGTCTCTCTTCTTCCTGGGCTTTCTGAAGTCCACTGAAGTTCTCAATCTTCCAGATATAAATACCATTACATTGCTGCGCTTCCATTTCAGTAATCTTTCCCTCCAAATTTCGGATAGTACGTTTCAGTTCTGCCATGTGAGTGTTCTGAGTCTCCATTTTAGCAATGAGTTCTCTGATTTGGTGATCTTGTCTTACCAAACGACCTTCCAACTGCTGAATAGTTTCTTTGAAGTTTTCAACTTCTGGATTACAATCATATGTGGCATGTGACGCATGTGAGAAGAGGGCAGGCTCAAAGGGTAAACCATTGATGAAGGGTACAGGATTTGTTGCAGTAACACTGATATTTTGAAAACTCTGAGCCATCATTCTCATGTGAACCTGAGTAAACTCCTGCATGTGTCGTGCCAGTTCATTTCTTTGCATCTAGAATTTAAGAAATGTGGAATTAGGAATACATCAGATGTTATCTGCAATCCCATCTTAAACGTGGCTCAGAAGAAAACCAAACTAGTGCCTTCTGCTATGTGTGAAAAACTGGAATATGAATCAAGGACAGGTGATGTGACAAAGTAGCGCTTCACCAATGGAGGGTTCCAAATTTAAGATTACTGTTACGGCAAATGAGAAAGGAAATTCAGATGCCAGTGGGCAGGTACTGTTCAACTCAAAATAGTGACATGGTAAAAAAAAGTGTTAGTGATAGAGATGCATTTCCTATTTTTTCTGTCTTACAAATCATGTATTCTCTTCATTGATTTGCTAAAATGCTCCCCCATACCGAACACAAAGGTGTATGAAAACTGTTGTAGAAACACTGAAGGGAAAAGATCCATTTTTACAAAGAGGTATTAAGCAAGTAAAAATAAGATTATCCAGATTAAATAACTGTAAAATTTACTCAAATTTAAATCACTGTCAGTTTTTCTCCACTGAGCTCTAAGAGCCATCACTCTATTTGATCAGAACTTTGGAAGAAATGCTAGAAGCTACTTTATTGCCATGAAAGCTGTGCAAACACTAACAGATTAATAAAAGCAAGTTATCAAGCAAATCATTCATAGAGTTTTTTTAAATTTGAAAAAGACTTTTAAAAGGCAATGTATGAACATGTAGTGATTTACAATTAAGATACCTCAAAGCAACAACAACAACAAAACAACCAACCAACCAAACCCCAAACAAACCCCAAAAACCCCCCACAAATCACTGAGGATTTGGGTTGGCGAATGAGACAAGAATAGGGAAACACAATAAAAAAAACCCCAAACAAACTCATGAAGAAGGTCTGCAATTCTTTATTCTGACAAAAGGCTTACCTTTTCTGGACACCCAAAAGCACTGTAAAAACAAGGCACTGGAGCAGTAGGACAATCATTGTCATAATGGTTAGGCATCTAAAACAAATCAGATTTGAAATTAATTTTTCAATTGAGAGTTTTATTCCTTTATACCATCCTAAAAGAATATGACTGCATGGACTTTGAATATGCAGTGGAAGTCAGATCAGTTTACACCAATATAATTTCTCAAAGAAACATGAACTTTTGAACCAAAACCGATGATAAAAATTCTACCTCCTTGTATGTACATTAACAATTCATTACCTTTGTTCTCACAGAAGGCATCAGAAAGCATTCAGGTTTTCTTGCTAGAACAAATGCCTTTCGTTTCTAGCCTATCCTTGAAGGTACACCACAGTCCATTTAATAGATTCATAGAATCACGGAGTAACAGAATGGCTTGGGTTGGAAGGTATGTTAAAGACTCCAGTTCCACCCTCCTGCCTGCCAGGGACACCTTCCACTAGACTAGGTTGCTCCAAGCCCCATCCAATCTGGCCTTGAACACTGCCAGGGATGGGGCATTTCCTTCCACTCTGAAGCACTACTTGCATAATACTTCTTGTATCTGTCTTCATTATCCTCTGCCTCAAAAAGCTCAATGGACCTCATTTTTAATTATGGTCTGTGTTTTCCAGACCCAATTATCTTACTGGTCAGGATCCTCCTTATCCATCCCCCCCCTCAAAAGCTGGACAGCTTCAGCTGAGGCCTTACGAGCCCTAAGCAGAGCAAAGGATAATACAGTTCATTATTCTACCTTACAACACATTTTGCCTTTGTCATTACTAAACTCAATCCTGTTTTTTAGATTATTTCTCCAATTTGACAAGTTCATTCTTAATTTTAACAGGGATGGGCTGTAAATTAAAACACATTTATCTTCCTGTTGATGAGATTATTCAGTAGAAGAAGTAGTAATGACTATTACAATAGTAATGGAGAAGCAGAATTCCAGCCAGCATGTACAGTTCGCTAGTGACTTATTCAGAACTGATTTCCAANNNNAGCTAATTACAAATACTCTCCTTGCCTGCCCAAATGAAAGCCTTGTTTTCTAATTGCAGCCATAAGCACTAGCAGCTTGGTATTTTTTAGCCTCCACTCAAGATCAAAACCACACAGCATGGCCCCAATCAAGAAGCAATATAGCTAAATGTGCTTTGCAGCCAAAAATCCCAGAGGCTTAACCAGACTGCAGCTGAGAACTGAAGCAGCATTTGAAAGAGTATTACACCTGCACTGGATGAAACATTTTCAGACAGAGACAGGTAAAGATTTATTGGCAAGTAGACAAACCATTTCTTTAAATTAGATCTCATATTAAACAAGTAATGTACATGCAAAACATCTGCCACAGATTAAACACAGAGAAAGGTTGTCTCTTACCTGCTCTCTGATGAGCACTGTGTTGCAATATTCACAAAATACATTGGCAAGTGGGCATGTTTGGTCATGAAGCTTAGTTAACAAAACCAAAAAAAGAGAGGAAAGAAAGAATCAATGGAGTTACACAGTTTAAAAAGATTGCCAGTTACTTCTGATGCCATTATCTTTATTTACATTCCAATTTTGCACTTAGCTATATGCAACTGTGATAAAACACCTCCATATAAAGAACTAGAAGCTCAAAAAGGAAAGGACAGTCCTCAGTATCACCCAAGTAAAAAAATGCAGAGCCAGGAGAATTCAGAAATTACCTTGGTCTTTTATGTGATTAGATATTCCCAAAAAAATGCAGCTCCTGACACATCATTTCTGCCAGGCATAAGAACTGTAAATGCAAATACTGCTTTGTGTGTTACTTTGGCAGTAGCTATTGGCCTCACTGACGGGAAGGCCAAAATTCAGCAGTTCTTACACAAGTCTGCATGGAGGGCTCCAAGTAAGTTTGTATTTAAGCACAGTCCTCTCTCCAGCTTTTGGCTGTTCTAGACTAGTGACCTGAGTTTGTAGCATCTCGCCCGTGCAGCACGAAGAGCAATTCTATGCCAAATAGTTTTTAAATTTTTTTCATTTTTTTTTAAACTGATATTGTTTACAAGCAAACCCATGTGAATGAGGGTTGAAAAGTCAAGACTTATGCTAAGTACCTCTTTATCTTCATAGGGCATAGATGTGGCACAGTTTGGACAACAGACTTGACGCCTTGGACACTCCTGTGTTATGTGCTCTTTTAAACGGTTCTTCTGGAAGGCTCCTTGGCACTGTGGGCAGTCCACAGTGGAAAAATCACACTGCAGCTGATGGTCCTGAACAAGGACAAAAGAGGGATTTGATACTATAAACAGCTACTATGGTCTCATCTGTTTTTAAGATGAAGTACAGCACAAGAGGAATAAACTGTATTCCTTCCTTCATGCAAGTAAATCCTTATAAATTTATGCTGACTTTACCCATGTTATTGTCCTGTTACCAATATCAGGACTTCATGTATTTAGAGCTTTAACAATGCTCTTGGGTAAAAGTTCAGGTCTATGTTTGGCCTTTTCACTTTGCATTTTATTTTCCAAAAGAAAATATTTCAACTAATGTATCTAGCTGCTTTGAAACAATATTAAACTGACTTCAGGGAATTTGTGAGAAATACAGATACAGATCAAAAGAAACACGACTGATCCAAAAGAGAAAGCTGCATCAGTGCAATTTTTATGCACTACAATGTTCACTTGCGAATGAGCTAATTACAATTAAAAGCTGATCTAAAACCAAATACATGTAGCTATATACTTGAATAAACAGTGCACTGAATCAGCATAAACATGACCATCTATGTTATTCAGAATTTTGACTTGCCCGTGAAAACCAGGTTGCATGTTTTCCAAGCTAATTCTCACCTCTAAATGCCTCAGCTCCATCTTCATATTGCAGCCCTTGTTAGGACACTTCACCGTTAACGACAGGATCTCCCGTTTAGCAAAGTTGTCAGGAAAAAGTTGATTTTCAAGCAGGATTTCATTGTCTACCGGACATTTGTGACCTGCATCTCTGTAATGCCAAAAAGAAAGGAAAAAGATACTCCAAGTTCCCTTTGCCCTCAATTTAAAGTATTTTTACATTAGCAAGACATTAGTGGGCAAATTATACCACATTAAGGAAGTATTTGAAAGAAAAGGCATTTATATGACATCTAGCAGAGAGTATGCATTGTACATCAGAGAACTGTCAATACACAAATTCCACTTGAGGTGGCATGACTGGGCTGGCAGCAGTTTCTAACTCAATAGCTTTTATTTGGACAAATGCCAGATGGATACTCTGGAAATAAACTTGAGGAAGATGTAAAGAAACTGAGAACTTATGTCCCATTTCTGCAAGTAATAACATAGCTCAAACAACAAAGAATATTTCACATACTATATCAAAGCAATCCTTTAAAGATTCTTGGGCCTTCTCTCTTTTCCTTCTCACTTTATAAACAGCCAGGATGCTGACAGCTGAGCAAAAGCAAAAATGTCATGGTTGCTTCAGATTCATTTCATCTACTAGGCATTACTTTTCACATAGCTCATTTCACTGTTTTTCTTGGACAACCATTTGATCATCTTTTAATTTGAATATTTATACAGTAAAGAAAGATGAAAAAAACTTAAGACTCAAAAATTACTATGAAAAGTATTAAGTATAGGAAGTCTCCTTATAGCAGCTTTCCAAGTACCTAAAGGGGCCAATAAGAAATCAGGAGAGGGACTCTTTATGAGGGCCTGTAGTGACAGGACAAGGGGGAATGGCTTTAAGCTGAGAGAAGAGAGACTGAGATGAGATCTTAGGAAGTTCTTCAGTGTGAAAGTGATGAGGCGCTGGCACAGGTTGCCCAGAGAAGCTGTGGCTGCCCCACCTTGGCAGTTCTCAAGGCCAGGCTGGACCGGGCTTGGAGCAGCCTGGTCTAGTGGAAGGAGTCCTTATTTGTGGCAGGGGGCTGGAACTGGATGAGCTTTAAGGTCCCTTCCAAACCAAACCAGTCTGTGATTTTATGAAAATTACACTGGATTTGGAACTGGCAGTTGTATCTGAAGCCATTTTAACAGCAAACAGACTAAAAGTTGGTGCTAACTGGTGGAAGTTTGGAGTCTGATGGTGGAACATACATGCAAGCAACATGCACAAGAGAACAGCCTGTTCCACTTTGTCAGGTTGTCTACCTGCATTAAAGACAAGAATCATTAGAAATGGAGTAAGAAAGGGATTCACCTCTACCAAATTTTCCTTTAAAAAATATCCAGTACCAGCTCATTTCTGAAAGTAGGTCAAAATATCTATTCATGAGTAATACAGTTGAAGAGGCATGGAGATCAAAGCTTCTGAGCTGAAGTGCTAATGGAAACAGCCATAAAATGGAAAAATACATGGGCCAGAAAAATGCCAGAGAGCAGTTGTGGTGGAAAGATCAAAGGCCAGAGCATTGACACTGCTCAAAGCAGGAAGGGAAGTAGAACCTAGTGGGCCATGGAGACAAGGAGGGAATTACTGTTCTTTGTTGGAAAAGGAAATAATTGCTCAGTAACTCCATCAGCAACATTGCTAGAGGAAGTGGGGGTAAAGCTGAGACTTCGGACAGAGACAATGAACTTCCTTTCCTAGGTTTTGCTCACCACAAGTCCAACAGTCATATTCCTAAATAAGTGGAAAACTGAAAATACCTAGTGTGCAGTTTTGCTTCCTAGCTCCCAGGGCTAAGATCAGAAAGCTGGTCAGAGCCCAGGAACATTCCCTTACCTCACAGACAACCTACAGCAATCAGCTTTCACAGGTGTATTTCAAATCCCTATTTAGTGAAGCTCTGTAGGCCTGCTAAGAAGACAGCAGCCTTATTTCTATACAGAAAAGATAATCATGTGTAAAAAGAGCCAACAGATTAATCTGAAATAATGTTTACCGGATCCCCAGTTTAAATGACTAGCAGACAAAGGGGAAAATAAGAATGAATGGCAGTTTTCCAGCGATTATAGTAAGGAAAAAGCAGTAACACTGTGATATATTAATCACATAATCACAGAATGGTTTGGGTTGGAAGAGACTTTAGAGTTCATCTAGTTCCAACCCCCTGTCACTGTGCCAAGTGCCTCACCACCCTCACAGGGAAGAATTTCTTCCTAATATCCAATCTCAGTCTCCTCTCTGTCAGGTGGAAGCCATTGCCCCTTGTCCTGTCACTAAAGACTTCAAACACCCTTTACAAGTATAGGGACCGTGTTTAAAAGGCTGCTTAGATGCATCTACAAAGATGTTGCTATACGTCTTCTATCGCACAACTGAGTTTATGCATCTCGGTTCCAATTTATGTTCCAGTGTAGGCTTTTCTATGCTGTAATTCCTTATCACACTCGGGTGTGCCCTGCAAAACAGCACCTGTGAAACAATAATCATCTGCTACAAAGCACAATGAATATTCCTATGATTTCCCTTGAAAATAAAATACAGGTATGAAAAATAAAGCCATAAGAATTTTGCTTGAAGAAAAAGCCTACTCCGATTTTATCGACTGCGAATTTGAGCCCAGAAACTGAACACAGCTGGCATGCACTGCTAGCTCTCAAAGCTTTCCTTGCTGCCCCTTATCAGCTCATAATTCTGCTTTACCAATAAACAGAGGTTCTGATATTTGGTGAGGTCTTCTACAAGCCCTAAATCAGCTTTGACCTAAGACAGAAGAAAAGAAAGACTGAAGGGAAACTTAATTAGTTACTGCATCTGAATTTGGTTCTTCCAAGATTTCTCATCAAGTGCCTTCTAGAAAGTAACATTTGTAAACTACAATTTGTAGCTTCTTAGGTAGATAAGCTTCTTTACTACCATGACTCATAGCACTTCAAAGCACTTCAGACAGTTATTTAAAAAGATGCCAGGACTTTCTGGGAGGGACACTTTTTCTGTGATCAAACCCATCTGGGTCTAATCCTGTCCCTCAAATTGAAAGATCTGAGACTTTGAAAGCATAAAAAAAATAAATCTTTCTAGTTGAAACCACAACTCCTTCAACATGGACAACTGCAGTTGTTTGTGTAAGCCACAAGAAGCAATTTGTCAAAAACTGCTTGTCCATCCTTTGTAATTTAATACCCTTTATCTCTGGGCTCACTTGAGCTGAAGAGTGTGGAAACAAGGAATAAACAGAAGCAATGTTTTACCCTGATCAAATAAAGGCTGCGACAATCAATATGTAAATTAAAAAAAAGTCACTTTCCATTTTCATTTTAGCTTTGTAGAAGCTTCTCAGTGACATCAATCATTATAGTACTGTAGACATTACAAACTCTAGTATGAGCAAAAGCTTCTCGTCATTGAAACGATTTGAAACCGCATGCGGACCTGGAACTTTGAGCAGAGTGACTGCTGTTAACTGAAAAAGGAAGGGAAATCAGTTTCCACGCCTGGGGCTGAAGAAGGAAGTTTCTCTACCTGCTGTGAAATGTTGTGTTCTGATCACGGGTTCACTGCAGTTCCTCACTCAGTCCTGTGGTAAATTCTAACCAATGACTGTAACTATACCTCTCAGCAGCAGAATAACAAATGGCAGAGTATCTAAAGCTCTTGCAACCTCCAAACTCATGATATTTTGGCCATACATGGTGTCTATCAGAAAAGGACCTTTGATCAATTATAAATTCCCAGAGTTCTATTAGCACTCACTGGTAATTCACCTCAAGCAGTTCTGTTCAGTTTACACTGTCCTTAAGCTACTCTGCTTTGGTAAGTGAATTCCTTCTTAAAAGCAACTTCCATGAATTTTCCTTTACCTTATGGATTTGACAATACAGCCTTTGCAAAAACGGTGACCGCATGGTGTCTGCACTGCTTCGCGAAGAGCCATCAAACAGATTGGACATTCATATTTACTTTCCAAGGGGGGATCAAACTCCACATCATAGCCTTGCGTTTCCTCTGTAAAAGAACTCTGAGGGTTTCCAGTCCCACTGCTGACACTGTCTTCTTTTGCTCCAGCGCTGCAGGCACTGGCCATGGCTGCACAGCAGCCGCTCTGCACGTCTTGGGCTCCACTACTGTTATCACTGTATAGTAAGCTCATAGTAGCTAATCAAGTGCTACACAGAAACACCCTGCAAGATGACAAAAGGATGTGTTAATTTAAAATACTCCAAGACTTTCCTTTCCAGTCAAATCTTTCTAATTAGGAAGACCTGGTTCTACTAAAATCACTGGTGTTGTTTTGTCCCGGTTTCTGTTATCTATCTTTTTTACTTACCTTGTGATATACAGGAAAGAGCACTGCATCCTGTCAGCCTAATTCCAACACAAACACACACACCTTTCGGGAACTCTTTCATCTGACCCCCTAATTTCTGTAAAAAGAGGAATACTCTTTGTATTTGCTATGCTTACTGAAAATGCCTCTTTACCCCTTCAATATTATTTACTTCTAAAACATTCAAACATAATTTGCATTAAAAATGCTATACAAAACCAAGTTCTATTGGATGCCAACAGCTCAATTCCATATTTACCTTTGCAGTGAATAAATGTTATCTAACATTTTCTGTATACAGTGACTCACATGACAGGTTTCAAATCACTTTATGTGCATGCCCACAAGTCCAGGTGCCAAACCAAACAGAAGTTGTGCTGCAGATGAAATTCAAATATACAGCACTGCTGATAACATTTAAGAACTGCCAACATGACTTTAAATTGTGTAAAAAGCTACACATGAGGTAAGACTAACACTTTTACGGCAAAAAAGCTATCTACAAACCAGCAGTACTCAGAGTTCGTGCTCTTTTTTGATGATGAGGGAACTTCAAATAAAGGTCTGAACAACAAATATGAATTTTTAAAGTCCAAGAAATTTTCATCTAACTATTTTTTAATGGTTACAACCATTTTCTTAAAATCCTCCTGTGGGTAGTTTTCTGTATAAACCACATTTCTTTGAAACACAGAGGTTATCACAAGGT
>JAOEHX010060749.1:0-23651 GCA_025448015.1 Bolborhynchus lineola
ATAATCTCATTTAAGGTTAGCAGATTTAGACATTGTTGCTTTATAAGTAATCAGTTTACTTGAAATATGTTTTTCATATGATTATGGGATTTGGCTGAAAAAAAAACCCACTTTGCAAAATTTAAAGCATCATGAAAAGTGCGTAGCAATTTCTTAACCAGTGTGAGGTAGTTGCTTGCTCTGGATCATAGTGAGAATTGAATGCATCTTCAAATCAGTAAGATGATAAATAAAGTCTTTAAATTGATCTTTTGAAAGCACAATTTGCATCATGAGCTCATGACCTGTGAAATTAATATCAAACAATAGCACAACAGCATTAACATCTTCAACTATAGATCCTCCTATGATACAATAGTTAGTATGAGTCCCTAAAGGCTAAAATGGCTCTTTCCCAGAAAGCTGTATATTTATATATTTAAATAATCCATAAAGACTGTCCATGTTGAGAAGTTCAAAATGGTTGTTCTGTATACTTCATTGCAGGGCTCCAGGTTGTGTGATGTAATGCAAACCCTGGCAGTCGTGGAGTAGATCTCTGGTTTACCTCTGGATGGCCTTTTCTGGGATTCATGTTGACTGCTAGAAAGTGATTCTGATTTACCTTTCATTTTATAACATAGCCTAGAGTCTCTTAGCCTAATGATTGCAAAAGATTTAAGCTTACTTAAGGAGTAGTGGTCAGGAAGACCTTGAAATCAAAGGCTGCAACGCACTGGTGACCAGGGCTGAGCAAACACTGAGCATCTCCAGCAAACACCAGCATATATTCAACATTGACGTGCAGATAATGGTCAAAGGGCTGGAGCCTGTGTGTCGTGTTCTGCCCTGTGCTGTGAAAAATGAGGTATTGATAAAAAACAGTGGGTTGGAGCAAGTATGTAATACCTGGACATGTTCACATGGGCTCAAGTTGCCCCACGGAAGCCCTCTTACTTACATGCTTAAAACTAAAGCGTATACACAAAAAAGGCATAAAATTAAAATGAAATACGCACATAATTAGAGTTATATGGAGAAACTTGTGTCCATGTGCTTAAAATGAAGAACATGATTAATCTTTTTGCTGGGTGAGTCATCCTGACTTGCTCAAGGTCAAAGAACGATTTGACACCAGGACTCAACAGGACTCAAAACTTGGGGACCAGCTGGCCACTCTTTAGCTCCAATGTGAGGCAACTGAAGCAGACGTTCTTCTGCTGTATTGAGTGAATACGGTCCCCAGGTTTTTTCTCTTATAGGCTTAAACATCCACTGAAGATCTTGTAGAATCTTGACAGCTGTTGTTTGTTTTCTGACAGAACTTCTTCTTACCTTGCTTAAATTTGCAATTCTAAACAATTCTCTACCATGCTTCCAAATTCCAGTCCAATATTAAATTATTAAGGAGGTGGTTTTGAAACATCTTATCTTGACAAGTATCTCCTGAGCCAAATGACCTCAGGCACTGTTGCTAATTAATTTCATAAGGGAAAAAAATAAAAGGAAAGCTGGCAAGAGGTACCAGCAGTGACCCTTCCCAAAGTCCTCCAGACTGTGCTGGGCTGCTCCCTGCTTGGAGGTGAATGAGAAGGAGGCCAGGTCCAACATTGCCCCATGGATTCACCTCCTTCTGCCACTGCTTGCTGTGAGGGTGGCAGAGCAGTGACGTTTCTGCCCATCTGATGCCATGGCCAAAGCAGCACAAACATTCCCAAACATCCACTGGGGCTATAACCAAACGTGAAATCAAAAGCTCCTTTTTTTATCATTAAAAGCCATTGAAACAAAGGGTCTTTTGTTGTTGTTGTTTTTTATAAACAATATATTCTGAGAGAATAAGAGATTAAGTTTGAGGAGTCACTTCCAATCAGAAAGACACCATTTAATTACAACACACAGGAAATTACAGAGTGAATGGCCAGGACAGTGATAAGAGACTGACACCAGAGGATGACAGGTACTGAAATCCGACCACTTCATCACAAAGCTACTTATCACAAGAGCCTGTCTGGAAGGCTGACAATCTGATTGTACTGTCAACTCAATTCATAATTAATATATTTATCAAATTAATTACTGAAAAAATCTCACTGGTGCTCGCCATAAAACAGTGGCTAAATTCATTGCCTGTTGGCTTCGTTTACTGCTAATAACTGTGCTGTCAGTTTAATGAGGGCAGTGAGTGGGCCCTGTTTTAGCTGCATGACAGACAAATTGCCCTCTTATAGAGAATGATACAGAGAATTTAAGAGAAGAAAAGAAATATGTCATTGTTTGGTGACAGCCACAATCGGAGCCTTGTCTTGGAAACTTAGCATCAGCTCTAACGTACATGAAAGGGAGGTTGGGAATTCCTTTGTCAGCTAAATAAATACTTTATGAAATCCTGACTGATCCCTTCGTCTGAAATGACCTCGCGGCACCGCATGGAGCTCTCAATAATTCCTTGTTTATTCCAAAGACCTGACAGGAGTTAGTTGTTCAACAGGAGGCAGGAACTTCGGTGCACGTCTGCTGGTGTGAACACAGCAGCGATTCCGGGCTGTCTCAGGATGCAGGATACTTGAGGAATGGCAGAGATGGAGCTGCAGGTTTCATAACAGCCAAGTGATGCACAAAAGAGATGGGAGCCACAGCCAAATGAAAGACGTGGATATCTCACTGCTTTAACTTGGACAGAGGACCTGACTGTTATGCTTCATTAACTGCACATAAGCTAATTGAGGTGCTGCATTGCTGAATCTCAGTGTCTTCTCTGAGGCTGTGCAACCCAGCTCTGGTGAACACCTGAAAGCTTCTCCATCCTTTTGCCAAAGGGAACTTTGATAATATGAGAGTGGTCCATGCCTGTGAGAAGGAGATATTGCCTCCTCAGGCTAGCAGTGTCAAGGCTAAGCAGCACCACAGCAACCATCCGCAAAGCTTTCAGTTATTGGGTCAGATCCTAGACATTGGTTTTAATGGCATTTCATGTGCATCATTTCAATTTGTTCAGCTCAGCCCGTGGAAGCTGGAATGCAATGTAACAGGGCAAATCTGACAAGAAATGAATATTTAATCCCAAAAGTCAGAAGGAAGTTGGGTTTTTTTCTTCTAATGACTTTTAATTCAAGCTGTCAGGTCTGCAAGGTCAGAAAACCCAGCTTAATTTGAGCTGATCATCTTTTATGTTGTGAAAAAATAACACACCATGAAGTGTGTACATTTATCTAATAAGTCAAAATCCTGTGCCCTGAAAAGCATTATGTTGACCTAAAGGCTTGATAAAAGTTTTTCTTATTACACTATATAAGCAGTATTAAACTAAAGCCCAGATAATTTAAATAGTCTTTAACTAAGTTTTGAAATCCTAGTGTTCCTTGTGCAATGAAGGGGTTTGAATATAATGTGGACAAATGGTAACACAGTGCAATTCTACCACACAAAAAAGTGATAAAATTAATGCTGTGAAAAATCTCTGTAGCAATCATTCACATTAAAACCTAATGTGTGTTATGAAGAATATAAACACCAGTGATAGTTGGGGAAAAGTGTTTGAGAGAGAAGAAAAACCCTTGCAGGTTACTGATCATATGGGGTATGTTCAAATCTTTGTCACTTCCTCCTTGAGAAAGCATTCAAATACCTGAATCTAAAAAGAAGGAGCCTGAGGTGATGGAAAAGTTACTTTATAGCGAAAGATTTCAGACTTTTCCCTAGAAGTGTCCTAATTTTGTGTGATTGGTTCAGTCAAATGGCAATAAAACCATGAAAACAGTTAACAACTGTGACAATGAGTGTTGAAAGGATAAATATGCAGCATTAAAAGCAGGCTGCCTTTGTACATGTACATGCATATATATGCCTGTCTATGTATATATTTTGTCCTTACATTATTTTCATGAGTCATCTTCCCATTCTGCAATACTTTCTGTTGTCAGCAGCAGCTTGTATTTTCTAGCTGGTCTCTGCCTGTCTTTGACTCCAGATACTCCCCTGAGGATGCTGCTATAAGCACACAGACAGCAAAACAGAGCTTGAGCCGCCATGCAAGACATTTGTAACTAATATTATGAAATAAAATTCAGACCTCTTTTTTCTCTTTCATCTGGGTCATACCTAGATCACAGACTGAGATTACAACCACTGGCTGCTGCCCTGTCTGTGCATCACTCCGGCTTTTTATCCCGCTCTCCTCTGAGCTCCCCTTCCCTGATGTCTGCCCCTCCTAGACATCACCTTGCCCGGCTGCTTCAATGCATTCCCTTGTCCATTGGTGGCGGCAGCAGCAGCAAACACAGCCAAGTAATTACACAGCTATTCTCTGGTCTGCTTGACAGAAAGAGGGTTCCACACCTCAGCTGCAGGGAGGTGCTGGCATTTACAGCTGGGAACACTGGGAGACTTCAACTGCATCTTGTGCGTGGCCACACCGTCACCTCTGGGACAAGTCTTGCCTTGCTTTGCCTATTTGTAAAATAAAAATCCCCCTATTTCCCACCCTCAGAGCTGATGTTTCTTACTTGGAATGTTTGCAAAGCATTGGGAAGTGCTGGCTGATGTGCAGAAATAGATACTTTCATTTCATTTTAGCACGTCATTTATGGAGGTAAGTAGCCACCATATGAATTAATAAAGATAAAAGTGAAATTGTATCAACATCAGGCAACGCTTGAAAAATAAAAGGAAAGGCTCAGTTTGCACCATCCATCCCTAAGGGATAAGAATATGTCTGCAGGGAATGAACTTGGCTAGAAAGCCTGTCCTCAAATAATAAAAATGATCAACTCCTTAGAGTTATCTTATCCAGTCATCTCCTGCGAAACATTTGGATCAGATATCCCTTACCCGAGTTATTTTATTTGGCATATAGCACTTTAGGCAAGATTTTCAGGAGGCAAATAGGAAATGAGAGTTGGAAAACATTAATTAAATGTGAATACAACAGCTTAATAGGTTTTATCTTCAGATGAACTGGAGATGACTCTTTGCCATTCACTTCTTAAAACTGCAAGCAGAGATAAAGGAAATGTAGCAAGAAAAAGCAACCAGGGAAAAGATGAAAGATTTGGTAGATTGACAAGACCAAAGTAATTTGATTTGTATTCATGTTGGATCAGTTCACAAATTTTACATATCGCTGCTGGATGGCTGCATATCAAAGACAGGTAAAACGATACCTGATTCTTGCAACAGCCACCTTTAAGACTAAAACTACCTTCTTTGAATGCTCTTTTACAAATAGCAGAGAATTGTTCTGAAAAGTTTCAAGAAGACAAAAATAACTGTCAATGATTTCTTTACTATCAGGTCATTCAAAATATGTTGCACTTGAATTGTACTTTTATAGTTCAAGCAGTACTTGCCACTCCCAGACGGCTTTTCCATAGCTCAGAGTCCTTGGGAAAATCCTGTACTTCTCAATACCTACAGAAAATATTTCCACCCTATACAAGTAAATGGTCAAGCTGATGAGAAACAAATCATACTTATTCCGGGCATAATGTGCTTTTAAAATGGCACATAATTTTTGTCTGGGTGTATATGGGTGTGCAGATGTTCACACTTTGTTTGCTTCTGTGTAGAATTGAGTACACTGCTGTCCTTTTCCTTTTCCTTGCATACATGGAGCAACCTATATCTTTGTACCATGGATTTTCTTATTGGTTTGGGTTTTTCTTTCATATTGTGTATACAAGGAGAAAATGCAAATAAAGTGAGTACTATAAGTATTGGGAAAGTCTGTGTGTAGGTTACTTGAAATATTGCTGAATTTCAAACTCCTGTCAGTAGTTCACCATAAGTATCAAACAGAAAAAAGGTTTCCAATAATGTCCACTGTTAATCTGCCACTTCTGTACCATGTCTTCATTTCAAATTAGACATTATTGGTACAACACCACAGTCCATTTTCACACAGACTCACATCCCACTCCAGGAAGTCGCACCACCATCTCTCCTATCACCCTCCTTCTCCCCTGGTGATGCAAGGACGTGCAGTTGGGGATAGTTATCTATAGATGGCAATCTTCTTCTTAGCACAGAGCTGAGGTGAAGCCCATCAGCTGTTCTTCCAGAACTAAAATAAAACACATCTACATGCATATATTTGCAAGCCCTAAAGAGCAGTCTTTTACCCTGCGATTGTGCAGGACGCGTAGCAATAGGGTTTCAGGCTTGATTTCAGTCCAGAGAGGCAGCTTTACAATTAACTAGTCTTGTATAGCAATAGGAATGTATTAATGTCTGCTAAACTGCTCTAGTTATAATACTAGTTACAATAATATGAAAAGCTGCACTGAGTTCTGTGCTGACTTAAGTGGGCAAAGCACTGTCATTTCTATAGTGTGTGATCATGTGCATTACAGAGGAGGATTGAGCCTCATGCTTAACACTTTTTAAATATACTGCATCATTTATACTATTATTTTTTGGTTTTGCTAGAGAAAAGAAATTGTACCATTGCTCTAAAATGGGGAATTAAATGATGCTCTGGCACTCACTCTACCTCCCTTCAAGTTAAACTTGTTTAGCAGATGGTAGAGGGGAAAGAAAGAATGCCCCACACCAAAACAAAAGGAGATGTTTGGTGCTTCTCTCTGTAGGATGAGGGAGAGGACACCATGGGATGGATGGTGAGCATCTGTCGTGGTTTTAAACTGTAAAACATGCAGCTTGTTCACTCACCTCCCCCTCCTAAAAGAACTGCCATGGTTCAAGCCATAAAACACGCAGTTTGTTCACTTCCCCCTCCTTCGTCTCCCCCACTCCAGGGTGGGGGAGGGGAATGGGGAGAAGAATCAAAAGAATGTAACTCTCATGGGTTGAGATAAGAACAGTCCAATAACTAAATTAAAACACAAATCACTATTGCTACCACTGATAACAATAATGACCAGGGAAAATACAAGAGAAGAGGATACAAATGCTCACCACCCGGCGACCAAGCTGCAAACTACTCTCTCCCGGGTTCCTGCTCCCAGTTTTTTACCTCCTGGGCATGACATGCTGTGGTATGGAATACCTCTTTGGTCAGTTTGGATCAGATGCCCTGTCTCTGCTCCCTCACAGCTTACCCTCCTCCCTGGCAGAGCATGAGACTCAGAAAGTCCTTGGCCAGACCAAAACGTTCTAAGCAGTAACCAAAACATTGGTGTTATCAACACTGTTCCCAAGGCGAAAGTCAAAAACACAGCACCGCACCAGCTACCAAGAAGGAGAAAAACGGCTACTGCTGAACCCATGACAGCATCCCACACCTCCCCCAGAGAATCAAGAAAACTGCCTGAATATGGGAACCTGTCTATATTAAGAGAATAAGTGGTTGTTAGCAATGAGAACACTATTCTCTATGTAACTGGTGACCAAATGTGTTCCCTCTATACCCAAGACATCTGTCCACAGCTGATTTTCCAAAGCCATGCACACTGAGAGGATATGAAGCCGACCGCTGCAGGTATCACAGTCAAAGGCTGTTTTTTAATACTGAAATTAATTTTATAGCAAAGAGAATGCTACAGTACTAATATGCTTAATAGACACGTTATATACACCTCAAAGAGGTTTTGATATGTATTTGAGATTGTTATGGCCTTCATTTAGCTCTGGATCTGTGCTAATACGGATAGATATCAAATAACCACCACTGTCAGTAGTTCCATGTTATTGCTGGAAGTGCTGTTAAAATGAAGACACTTCCGTTGGTAGGCTGGAAGTACAAAATATTGATACAGTCATTTACCCAAAAGCAGGGTAATTAAATGCACAAAATATCTTAGCAGATATGAAGTCCTCGCACAACTGAAAAATGTTAAAGCTGATAGTGGCAATATTCTCACAGTACCACAAAAGAAGCACTTTTGGTGTAACACTGCACAGCATTTTAGACTTACTTAACACATGTTGAGGAGCTGCTCTGCTGCCTGTTTTAAAACAAGTCCCGCAGTAGCCCATTTATTTGGAATTCACAAGCTAACACTTTCAGAGCCCACTTCTGATAATTCGCAAAATCTCAAACTCCTCATTAAATGCCAGATAAATTGACTGGCCTAAGGGCAGGATGGGTGAATGGGATACGTGAGCATGAGTCCAGTTCCCTGTAATTAATGAGATCTGAATAAGCAGAACCAACCCAGCCTGAGTGTGAATAAAATTACTGCACCTAACAAAGTCCAAATAAGAAATATGTGAACCTTGAAGTAGTCGAACGCAAATCAAGATGTTGAGTTTTTATAAAAACCTTTATGAGCTCCAAAATCTTCAGCATAGTGTGACTTTTTTTAGCACATGGGCTGGCAATTTAAGATTTAGAGAATGTTATATTTCAGGGGCCCCAATTCTCTTCAAATGCTTCATTTTAGGCACATAAATAGTTCTATCTCTGCTCATCAGACTTTTAAACACAAATTCTTGCTCCACGCTATTTGGTCAGAGGTAGGAATGAATTTCAGTTTAATTCTAAGGTAAAATATATTGTTTCATCCAGATCTGCTCTGCTTGGAAAATAATATTTTTGAGAATTTGAGCATCTGAATCAAATCACTGGGTTTGGGGTTTTTTAAATGTCATTGGAATTTTCCTAAGTTTTGCACACTTCAGTCAGGAAAATCTTGCAAATGTCACTGTGATACTGCATTTCCCAAAGTGCCAGAGAAGCATTCCCCTGCTGCATTATCCTGTTCAGTTTCAACCAGGGAAGTCTCATTTGTACGAGGGGAGGGGAATTCAGATGCAAGAATAGACACTTCCGTATCAATTAACCATCTTAGCCTCTCTAGCTCAGCATAGAAATTGAAATTCATAGCCAATCCCTACAAAATTTGTTTCTCTCTCCATCCTCCTGGTTCTTTGCAGCATCACAAGCAGGAGGCCCTATGCAAGGGCTAAGGCTCAGTAGAAGTGGAGTCCTCACCAGTAAAACCAAGCCATGGTTTAAGCATTAGTTTAGTATCCCCTGGCATGGATCTCAGGAGATGCTGGGTTTGAAATACCAGCTCTGTAACAGCTGCTGTGCTCCAGGTCTAGGCAATGAAGTACAATTGCTCTGAAATCAGAAATTGAGCCTACTTATCCACAAGATCCACGATTGCTTTTCTGATGCATTTTCCAGAATTATCTATAATGTCTCTCTCTTTAATAAAACTCACTATAAAATTTGCATTTCCTAGAAAGGACAGATCTGGTACATATCCTTAGAAAGAGGAAGTTGAGTGCCTTTGTGCCATAAAACTTTAAAACCTGGGACCTGGAGGCTTCTTGCAACTTCCTGTTGAAACATTTCAGTTTTGCCACTGACTCAAGGAATAGCAAACAGAGCTGCAGTTCAGACGATAACTATTATGTCTATTTGCCTCAGTTTCTCCATCTCTAAATTAACCATTGTAGCCAATGTCTGCTTCACCAGAAGGGAATGTGGGATTTTTAGGTTTCAAGCTCTTCCTCAGCATAACTGTTCAAAAATATTGCATCTCTTCACTTAGAGAGACAGCTGGAGGAAACGCAGCCATTCAAGGTCAAAATGCCTGGTATTTGTATTTTCCATATATTGGTCAAGTTAAACTTCAGTTCTTGCAGCTTATTTTTCTTCTTGATACTTAAGCACTGACCTAAAGTATAATTGCATCTCAAATTGTGTGCTGGAACAGAGGGTTTAAAAGAGTTTTGCTTTCTAAGTAGCACTTGAAATTCCTGTGTTGGTGGAGAGCAGAAATATTGCCTGAGAATTTGCTCGGGGGAAAACCCAAAAGTGACATAAATACAACTTTAAAGAAATCACATTTGCTCTGAAAAGCAGTTTCTCAAGAGACTATGGTCAACTTCAAGGGTGCCTTTATCAGGCATTCCAGAGGGAAAAAACAGGAAGAAGAGCTGAACGCTGAAGGTAACACAATAGGAGTCTGCAGCAGTCACAGGAGTATCAATTACAATAAACCAAGCTGTGCAACAAGGAGATTAAGATGTGGATTACCTACCACTTACTATGTGTCATAAAGAAAAGAATAGTTTCAGATGCCAGTTTGACTTAATCTGGTACCGGTGGCCTTTCCTTGAAAGGATTAATGGGCACTTTTTTCTACCTAGGCATTTTTAAAGGGTTTGTAGTAATAAAGATTGAGAGGAGCAACAAGTAATGACAGAAACTTCGGCATGAACTATTAAAGGATTTGATAACAAATTATCTGTTTCTGAGTCAAAGCAAATCACCATTAGCTGTATGACTTGCTTAATTAAGGCAACATTGTATTCCAATGACATTAGCTGTGGTGGTGATAGGGGGCCTTCAATCAGTTTCTGTAAACATGAAATCAGCTCAAAATGTGCATTGATTTGGTGTGTGGGTCTAGGATTTTTTTTTCTTTAGCAGTGACTTGTGAAGCCACTACCTTTTTTTTAGACATTCCTCTATTGTGACACAATCTTACTGCAGATGCAAGTACTTAAACACCCCAAACTGATCTCACTCTTTCCCTGCTGTGTATTTCTATAACTTGCATTCATGTAATAATCTGAAGGAAGGCCTTTGCTATCCAAATATTACAGCACAAAAAAATGGATGCTCAGTAAAATGAAGGAAATGCTCCTGAGAAAAAAGAATTGCCAAGAGTGAGAAAAAAAGAACTGCTAAGAGTGAATGTCACAGATGGCGTTTTCCAGCAGAGACCAAAGAGCACAAAGACTCTGCATGGAGTAGAAGGCACGGGGTGAAGGGGGAGAGAACACAGTCTCACAAGGATACATTCAAAATGTAAGATGCTTCTCAGACCTGTTTACCACATAGTCATCATCAAGGGAGGCACCTCCAGGTGTGAATGAGAGCATCAGCCACAGTCGAAACCAATACAGTCCTATTCCCCTGTGTCTCGTCTCTTTAATGGTATAGATACTTCCTATTGATAAGCAAAAGATGGAACCTTTCTATAAGTTTAACTTTCTGCTCAGTTCAATATTGCACTTCAGTATATTCTTATCCAAGTCACCATCCATATTAAATACTGACCTCTGAAAGGAATCTGAAAGTATTGGAAAGGATTCCCAATCTTTTTGTTGGATACAGACCTGCATCACAACAGATGGGTCACTTTAACCTACTCCTGCAGCTGTGTGTTTTCTACTTAGAATATAAACTCTTACTTCCCTAACACTGATGGCCTCTGCAGGTTAAAAATTTCCCTTTTTAAATGCTCATATCTATTTCACAGAGTATCAGGCTGTTCTGTTTAATGTGATCCTGGGCTTTTCCAGTTGAGATTCCTAGAAACAGCAGAAATTAGGAGTGCTGCTTATTCTTTTACAAGTGCATTATGTCAGAAAGACTCAAAGTCTCCATGCCCCATTTGATGGTGGTAATTTCTAACACAGACTATTCCAGCAGACCAGAAATTCCAGAATTACCCAAACAATATTTGTTAGGATGATTCATGGATTCTGTTTTTTTTTTGTGTGTGTGTGCCCATGGTACATAAAGTATAGATATGAAAAAACAGCAATTTTTACTCTTTTTTTTTTGACATGTCAAAGGAAAAAAGAGCAGGTAAAATATTTTAAAACCAACAATAATAACTAAACCTTGTAAATCTTAACAAAAACAAAAACCCTATTTTAGATAAATCTTAAATTGTGAAAGACATTTGAATGAATCCTTATGCACATGGAGTTGATTTATTGATGCGACTTTGACAGAGTGAATTTTTAGGTTTTAAATTTCAAAATGTCAAAGCTCTATGGCACATGCTATTTTTTCCTCCTATAATCACACAGAATATCTTTAGAGGAATAATTTTTTAGCCCTTATATTTGTAGTCCACACACTATCAGGAGACATTTTGCCATTAGTTGTGACATTGGATATTTGACTGACAGTTTCTCATGTATTGCTCACTCCTTTCAACAGCTTCCTAGCCATTGGCTGTTCCCGTTTAGGGACAATTCACTGTCTCTACCTCTGGGTGGACAGCCACTGGTTTTCCTCACCTTCTGTTCTCCGCTTGCCTTGGGACAAGACTGTGACAGCATTCCCTAATCACTGTCATGTCCAGAGATTCCCACTTTCAGTTTATAGCTATGAAAAAACCAGCAGTCAGAAAAGCAAGAGCACATTTACCTAGTACCTCTCAAAGAAAATATCAGCTTGAAGTTGTTAAGTCTAAGATATGTTTTGCTGGTCAGGAAGACCCATTGGCGCTGGTCGGGTTGCAGATGAAGCTAAGCATGACCAACCTGGCTCTAATAGGATCAATTGAAAGAGAATCATTGGCTTGCCTAGGTTTGATTAGTCACCAGATGAGGTGAGAATGGTGTTAGTGCAATCCCAGAGATATTTTGTGTCAGTCTGTTCTCCATTTTTTCTTTTATAACTAAAGATTATTTTTTTGTCAGAAAAACAGAAACATTAAAAATTCTAAAAAATACATATTTTGAAACAAGAGATCTGCCATAATTTTCTATAATGCATAAATATTTCTCTTTCAAAACTACAATTTGTGTCTACCCATTGGTAGATTAAGTATCAAATACTGATTGTTTAAGTATGAAATTGAGACAATTTTTATTTTGTTCTGTATATCAGAAATATTGTCAACATGTAGGAAAGTCACAGAAAGACTTTGTGATTTTAATACAGATTTGAACCATGCAAAGCAGATTTTAACTGTGAGCAGTTAAGGCTCAGTTGAGGAGAACATTAACCTTTCAAAAACCAAATTCATGCAAACATGCTCAGCCATAAACAGACAAAGAGTACCATTGCCTGAAATTCTGGTCATAAAAAAAAGGATAACTCTTTGCTGTTAAATGCCATAATACACTTACTTGGGCAGCTGCAACCTCTGTGCTCATAATTCACCATTTGAACTTCCTTTCTCCACAGGTTAAGAGATTGCAGGGCACATCTTTAACAGCAGTGAGCTCAGTAGAGCTATGACCATTTGATGCTGTGTACAGATCATGACTAAGAAATACGTACTGATGTCAATGGGTAATAGAATAAACACATTCTCCATCCTGAAAGCACAGGGAATAAGTGCACACTCATATTTAAGCAAGTTTGCATTTCTTTCATGGCACAAGCACATTCCAAAAGCATTTCCCAGGAAATCACCCAGTGTTTAGTAAAAGGTACCAGAGGTCAACTTCCTTCCGTTATAGCTGGACTCCCTTATAATTAACAAATCAAACTGTTGTGATTATGGCGTTGATTACCACAATACCAAATTTTAGGAGCTGAATCATAATAAAATGCTTTTCAAGACAGAATTTTGTGCATTTTGTGGGACTTTATCAGCAGCACAGCTGCACATGCACAGATGTCAGACTTTACCAACCCTCATCCATTTACACAGTGAAACTCAGTGAAAAAAACAGGCAACATTTAGAGAGCATCAGTAAAGTGATGTGTGTATATATACATACGTCACATATATGTATATACACACTTTTACATACTCACTGCAGCATCAGTTCAGCAAAATAGATGAACTCCTCATGTGCTGATGACTGAGCACATTTTACTTGATGGGAGCTGATGGAGGCAGAAATAACTGAAGCAGCTATCACTGAACATGGGATTCAAAATTAAGCTTATATCGTAAGAGATCTGCCACACATGCCTGTGTCCCTATGAGATTAGAAAATAACACAAATAAGTGCTGGATGTTTTTTCAGCCAGGCAGTTGGCTGGATTTTCTCCAGCCCATCTATGATCAAAATGAAAATCTTCTCTTTGGTCAGTTCATAAATATGCTCCGACACACTCCACTCCGACCTTTAGAAATGCCAATGTTAACTGGAGCGCTCAGGGACATCTGAAGGATATTTGTTTGCATGGGTTGACTTGCAAAAGGAGCTCACCTTCATTTTTAGCAGTTTTCCAAATACGCACTTGCAAACTATCCCAGATCTCATCGCATGTAATTTAAAATGTACGATTTTGTCCTCCCATACCAAAGTGAACAAGAAAAACAACAAGCCCCTATTCAGAGCTAATTCAGAAGCCAGCTCTGCTGTGTCTCGCTGGCTGCTCTCTAACAAGCCCTTCATTCATTGCAGTTTCATGCAGCTGAGCTGTTTCTACCTGAGCCAGTGTTACAGACCTTTAATCAAACAAATGTACAAGGAAGCTCAACTACTTAACTGCTGGGCTTGTTCTGCGGACTGAGATAGCCAAATACAACAAAAAGAATTTTATCCCGCTCAAGACGAGTACATTTCCTTGCTGTTGTTCCCAACAAAGGGCAGCAGGTACAAATGGCCCCACTATCTGTGTCAGTGAGAAGTGGAGAGCAATTTGTTTCTATTAAACAGGATGGTTCTATTTTTTATTTTGTTGGCTTAGCCTCTCCACAGCCAGTGCCAATCATGGTCTTTAATCTGAACTGCCCTTGACTGTTTCTGCTATGCCACAGAAGAATTCTCTCTTTTTTTTCTCCCCCTTCTTCTTGCCCAGGTAATTGTGAGAAAGCAAGTGAAAGCCCTGGGGTATTGGATTCAAAACACAATCCTGCCATTCTCAGAACCATACAAAGAATAAACTTGAATGCGACATTGAGTCCTCCCAGACTGCACCTGCTGGTGATCTCCCATCCCCTCCAGTTCATGGTGGGGTCACTGCAGTCTCTGCTTTACTCTGGTGGTAGGAGAGCTACTATGTTTTCAGTTCACAGTGAGATTAGATCTACAATGTTTGACCTGTCTAATTTATTTTTTGCTTGATGAAGCAAGGAGAGCCCGGCACATGGTTAAGTGCCTACCGACCTGTTCCCCTGGAGAATGCTGCTGGTGTCTTTCAAGGCCCATTGACGTAGTGGCATGTTGAGAGGTTGTAGATTGGGGTTGGTATAATTTAATGTGACCCCAGTGTACAAGACAAAACTTTGCTAAAACCCAGTGCAACCTAAACCATGTGCAAGTTCTGAATTACGTGGTGTTTTGGTTTCCTTTTTCTTGAGTAGGCTCCTTTGGGCTTGAAGCCCGTCCTGAAAGCACTGCTAAGAGTCATTAGTGTGAGGTGTCCCTGCCCATGGAAAGGGGTTGAAACTGAATGAGTTTAAGGTCCTTTTCAACCCAAACTATTCTATGATTCTATGATTTTGCTCACTGTCTGAATTTCATGGTCTCATCTGCCTGCTTTGGTATGGAGAGTTCATGTAGCCTGGCAGAAGAGCATGAGCTCAAACTAGTTCTAATTGCACCTGCCTCCTTCCATGAAATATTGTTGAAGTGTGAACTGTGTCATATTGCCAAGATTCATCTTGAATAATCAGGGTAGAATCCCAAATACTTCATATTTCTGTAAAGTTTTATATACCAAGAGATGCCTCAATTTTCCAACATCTGCCTACATCTGTAAAGATCCTCTATTTCTTCTTGTCCTGAAGAGACTTTTCATAAGTATTTTTTCTCTTTCTTATTTTATAGCAGACACAAATATCAATGTGGTTCAATACAGAGTATAAGGGCCATTTCTTCTGGTCACCCTCACAGGCATTTTTTCTCCTTTTGTTCTTGATACCAGGAATTACTTAACCTGATGTCCCCCTGATGACTTTGCTACCGGCTTTTCTTGCTTCCTTTTCAGAATATGATTCTTAAAAATCCACAGAGCACTCACCAGTTTGGCACAGAATTTGCAGATACACCTACTATTTGCCAGTTTTCCTCCATTTACATCAAGTCAACCTCCTAAGCTATTTCTCGGGCTTATACAGTGATGGAAACACATCCAAACCCTCTGGATTTGCAGGCTTCATACAACCACAGCTCCCTTTGGAGACAGAATATTTAACAGAAAAAGCTCAGAATTTTAAGCAGTCACAAAAAAAAAAAAATCCCTATTTTGCATTTTGTTCTGGATATCTTGCAGCAAACCAGATCTTCTGTCAGGAACTGCTGTAACCCCTGGGGATCTGGAATTAGATCGGGTCTTCTTTGGCCTGATTATCTCCTATCTTAAGATAAGAGCTAAGGAGACCTGTGGAGGGGGAATGAAAGCTGCGGTTGAACAAGCTTCTTACCTTTAAAAATACTGTGGAAAGAGATGCTCCAGTTTGGGTTTTTGAAGGAAAAATTCAGGTTAGTTATAATTTTTTCTGAGTATTTTTATCTACCCCTAAGGCAAGAGATAAATGAAGTGTGATAGTACTTTGGAGAGCTTAGGAACTATTTGCAGTGAATAATTTATTCGACAAATTTTGCCCTTATTTCAGTTCATGAATTATCTGTGAACTGACTGGTACTTTCACGAATTTATTCATAATTCAAAATTATTCAAGAAATGTTTCTGTCCAAACACATTTAGCTGCACAGTTTGCCTATGAGGAGATTATTGATTTAGCTATTTATTATCTGCAATGCATTGCTTGGGGGGGCGAGGGGAAATTATTCCTTTTCAAAAGCCCTGTAACCCATCCTCAAACTGCATTTCAAAGGTTTCAAAGAGCTAACCCTTCAGTTTGCTGCCTTCATGGGGTCTGAATTCACTTCTAATTTTTGTCATTATTAGCCTTTCAGTCTGCTCTTTAACTGGATGTTTGAAAGATTTAAATGAACTGGCTTTAGTACATAATTTGTGACTTATCAAAACAAATAACAAGTTTATGAAAGAAAAGCAGGTATTCTGTTGATATATATAAGACAACCAACAGATTAGGTATTGTCCTATGTATAGGTATGGTTTACATGTGTTTTACATGATTTATATAGCTACACAAGGCAGTTATAATTTCGTAACCTATAGCAGTGTCCATGTATTTGAGCTTGCTTTAAGAAGAAAAATTTATTAAAATTTAAAATAAAAAGAAATTTAATGCAACTATCTTCCTATAACTTCAATTTAGTTTTCTATGGTTCTAATGCCCTGATCTAATTTGATACAATTACAATAAAAGCTGCAATCTAAGGCGAGTAAATGAATTTTGTGTCAAGAGTGAAATACAATCTGTTAAAATTGGTTTGAAAATACAATTTTAGGTCTAGTACAGCAAGTCCTGACATTTCAGATTAATCTGTCCTATAACAAAATTAATGACACTCAAAGTTGTTTAAGAATGGCTGTTAACTATACTTACCCTATTCATCACCAGCTCTATCCGTCTAATCCATGAAGTCACCAGGCTATTAAGTACAGTACATCAGTTCACTTTAAGGACATTCAGATTGTGATTGTTTGAAGGATCAAACTGCCTGGTAATGAAATGCAAGGTACTGCAATAAAAAACAAGAGAAATACCCCTGGAAGTTTGTTGATGTGATGCTTGTGCATAAATGTCACTACAGCAGATCTCCAAGAAAAGAAAGAAAAAGTTAAAACTAAGAGGTCATTTCTGGTAGGCACAACTGGATGAACTGGAAGAACTGGATGAACTTATCTGGATGATCTAACCTTTTAGGACTTCACATGGCCAGCGTATCTCATGAGAATGCCTTCTCCTGCATTACAGCTTGAAGTTCCTGCCTCTGGCCATGGAAAAGCCATGCAAAAGCCATGTCAAAGTGAGGTTTCTCCTGCTCCTGCCCACTTCTGTCCCAGCTGGAGACAAGCTCAGGTTTCATCCTATATATCAGATATGAGGGTTGTAGAGCTGTCCATTACTCTTTGCTTTGTTCCTCTTGTTAGCCTCAAGCATGCAGCAGTAATTGCAATTTGGGTTCCATTTGGGGTTTAAACTGGCCATAAAAAGCTCTGCAAGCAATTAAGGCACTGCAGATAGCAGGTGTGTATGGGCTGATTTGCAGAACTAGAATTGAGAAGAGCCAAAGCAAGCATTGTTTTCACCATTCTACTCTTTTTTCTTTCTTTTTTTTTTTTTTTTTTTTTTTTTTTTTTTCCTAACTGAAAAAGAAATATTTTATGGAATACTCTGTGTTTTTATTTGAGCCACAGTGATTTTGGCTTAGCTCTACTACAGGCTACATTTTCTTCTGGAAAAAATAAAACCATTTATGAAAAGACTTTTTCATAAAGAAGCAGGGCATAATATTCTCCTTTGATAAGTCTTTAAGACCAAGATGAAGCTTCTTCCTCTGCCTAAGTGAATTTGAACCCCTGTCCCCAGTTTCATTGGAGACTGCTCTTCCCAGCTCTCTAGCAAGCAACTCACTGGCTGTGTGGTTCAATGCATGACTAAATTAATGTCCTTCAGAAATGAACAGCACCAAGGTTATCATCAATGAAGACATTGTCTCCAGTAGAGATTCACTAGAACATGTCTATGAAAAGTGGAAGATATTGGTTCAAAGACTAGAATAAGGACTTTCCCTTTATAAGGGTGAGTAGATACAGCTCATTTACATTCTCCAGGAGTGCCTTGGCATAAAAAATGATGTTGTTCTTACTCCAGTCATTTAGTGACTTTCTCCCTACCACCCCATTTGACAAAAGCTACCTGAATCTATTAATTGTCATAGACTAACTGAAGCTGTTTCCTTCAGAAAGTGGAGTATTCACTTTAGCCGAAGAGATACCCAGTGCTATGAATATTAAAATTGCTATTATTGACCTAAAGAACTGGCTTGTTGTGAAACAGACCTTTCATCTGGGCATGAAAATAGCACTCATATTTCATCTGGCTTCGTATGCCTTTCGATCTAAATTACTTGGTTTTGCATAAATTATAGATTCTCTTTTCCTGCTGTTGTGAGACTGGAATAGCATCACTGAGGTAACTGAAATAAAGAGATATGATCTCTCACCATATACTTTGTGCTGAGCGCATGCCCGGCTCAGACACCATCTTCTCTTCCCTTCCCCATGGAGCGAGACCATTCTAGGATTTCCCACTGAAAAGTTTCATAGCCCACATAGCAGAATTGATTCTTCTTTACTTTTGACACTGAAGGTGATACTGTTCCTCCAGGATAAAGTGCTACATTTGCTCACATAATAGCCATACTTTTTGCCAAAATGTTGCCATTAAAACTCAGATATGGCCATTAGGCTCTCCCTCAAGTAAGGCTGAAGAAAATTCAGGACTAAACCTAAGCTGTAATTACCTAACTGAATGTTCATCCACTCACACATTTTTCATCCACTTTGAAATTGCATTCCCCTATACGTTTCCTGTATTCTAATGCCTCTCCTGCAGCTTTTACCTCGAATCAGCAGAGTAATCGGTGTCCTTCATTGCAGTCTAGGCAAGACTAAATGCAGAGCTAACATCCCATACTGAAGTGATATGAATCACATCACCACAAAAAGCCTGACATCTGGGTTTACCACATGTGGAAATGAAAAATTGCTTTCGATGCTTCTTTCCCTTTCTGTTATTTTTAATGGAGAAAAAAAGAATAAAAAGAGGGAATGACCGTTGCACAGAGGTGTGATTTTAACATCTAAAGGGATGAAGTGAAGAAATGCCAGCATGGTACCTGCCTGAGTATTACACAAAGAAGCAAATGCAAGCTTGCAAAGGGCAACTGTGAGTTTTGATGCTATGGGAAATATGAAGAAATTATAACATCTCTTTTCTAAGAGCACAATGTAATTGCCCTTGAAAGACCATTACCAAGGCAATTCAGAGTATGTAGGTATTGAGACTTTTTTCATTTCTGTTTTAATAAGAACAAAATACAAATATGTATCTCTTATTCAGGCAAGGAGGAAGAAAGAAAGCAGGAGTTATGTGCTCCAATCCATTTTGTGCCATGCCAGGGTACAAGAAAGGAGTAGTAAAGGCCAAAAATTGATGTTCATCACTGAAGAGTTTACTGGTGTGCATATGCGTCTGCAGCTGATAGTAGCGATAGCTACCTCTACTGCTCTGATGAGTCTTACCTTACTGCACTGATTTCTATCCCCTGCAAAGCAATCAGCAGATAGGGAGTGATGTTTCATGATATTCCTGATAGAATATAAGCTTAGGGGTCAGCTCTGAAGCTAAATAGCTTATATAAACACAAACCAGTCCATAACAAATGCACATTTACTTCCACTTAAGATAGTCTATCCATCAACAGTTTTAAGATGACAGTAGGGGGAATTTAAATGGTAGAAAATAAATAAATCCCATTTATTAGTGGCTGAATTTTTCATGACTATATTGGTATTAAATATTAACTCTATAGAATATTTCTGTATCAGCTTCAAAGGGAGCATGGGAATTGGTTTGCAAGAAAACTGATCTTAGTTACACATAGGCTTAAGTCAGAGAGATTTCAGGATCTTTTATTACCATTTTAAAGTGCAAAGATGCATGGAGATAAATATACCTCAAAGGCAAGCATTTATTAAAGGAAAGGGCAAACGATATTTATTAGCATAGTAAAATCCAATTTTCTGTTGGGCTTGTGTCAAACTAAGTAGACATTTGCAATAGTTTATTTACTTTTTACATTTTACTTTATTATTTAGAAAGAAGTAAGCATGATTAACAAACATGTTATAGAGGAAGAGGTGTATTCAATTGCATGGGAGTATAGATACAGGAATATCTTTCTGTAAAGAGTTTGCTCTGAAGAATTTGGAAGACATGTTAGACATTTTAGCTCAAGGGAAAAACATGATATCTTGAAACTGATGAAAGTTTGAGAGAAGAATGTTAATCTTCCCATGGAAAACTATGAGCATAGAATGAGAAAAACTCCTGGTGTTGAGGAAAACTTAGCATCTTAGATACAGTGCTGGGCAAAGCTGTTCTACCTCTTGGATAGGTATGAGACAGTTGGTAACTCATGGTGGGACAGCAGCTCTAGCTGAAAATAGTGAAAGCAAACATATCTGTTTGGACATGCTGGCCATAAAGAAAGAATGGACCTCAGAAAAGGAGAAAATGCCACTAGACAGGGTGAGAAGTCCAGCCAGGGAAGAGATGGCTCACCAGTGTCCCTATGTGCTTGAAGAAAGACATGAATAAAGGGGTACCTTGCACCACAAATGGTCAGAACCCAAAGTTATGACACCAAATCAGTTTCTGAGTAGGGATATAAGCAATCTTGAGAAAATTCCTGTTGCTTTTTCAATGCATAAGACATAGCCAAAGCACTTGCACATGCCAAGCAACACACATCATCGAGGCTGGGCTACTTACTTCCACTGGAGCTTCCCAAACTCTTCTCAAACCACTGTAACTGCTGTTCTGCAAATGTGACACTAAATTATGCAAGAGATGAAGTCTGGTGTCACATTAAGTATAACATTACAACCCAAAAGAAGCAGGATGATCATAAAACCCCTGATGACATCTCTTGGTGTCAGTCATCATTAGGTCAGTTCTCTAGGCCAAAGGATCTCTCCCTCTTTCTGCAGAAATGTGAATAATTGGATAACTCTCCCATTGAGATTTTTCATTAGATAGCACATGAACCTTGCAAGCTGTAAATTAAGCATGAGAGCAGCTTGGCTGGCAATGTGCAGTGATCTTGGAACAGCCAGGGCTGTGCCCTCAAAACCGGATATCATCTCCTTGCTCTCACAACACTTCTGTTGTTTTCTTCCTAGTGCAAATCACACCTGTCTGCTTGTTCATCCTTTTACAATCCTTAGCCACTGCCAGATTTGCATTTTTAGCTTTCCTTCAACAAAAGAGACAAATAGAGCTGCTGATTCAAGTTTTGATAACTCCCTTTGCTTTATTGTTTCCACAATAATTTCCAGTAGGCAAGCATTCTGCCCAAGGGAAAATAAGAATAGAAATATTTTGCTGGATCAGTGTGGCACAACTGAATGTGTCTCATTATTTGAAAGCGGATGACATTTGTGGCTGTGACAATAAGGGTGGAGGTACTGAAGGGGAGTATTTTAGTGACTTTCATATGAGTCTACTGGCGCTGAGGAGCTCTGCCAGCCAATACCACCTCACTTTGGACTTGATTCATGATCCATTACACAGCCTTTACTGCACCCATGCAAGTGTGCCAGTGCCCAGGGACACAGGCAGGCTGCAAGAACAGCAGACCAAGCCTTCTCATTTATGAGTTTTGCACCATGATATGAAACTCCATCTTACTGTACACTTAAAACTGATGCTTCTAGCTGTTTCTGCTTAATTTTGAAATCTGGGTCTACCACTGCACAGGAGCCAGGCTGAATTCTTTAAGAGGAAATCATGATGAACTGGTTTTCTTACAAGTGGCCAAGCATAAAATGTCTTGTCCGGCTGTAATTTGGACACAGCTGCTGTACTGGGTTGCCTGCTGTATCTCGCATTGTGAGATAATGGAAAGAAAGGTTAAATCTACTTCACTAATTTAAACTGTTTTAATGTAGTCTTTAAAAATATTATATACTTATTTAAACAGGAATGAGGATGGTAAAAGCTGACCCAAATATCAGAAGAAAAAAGATTTCAATGGAAATCTGTTTTCATTAAACCTTGTATGAATCTAGGGCATATTGAAAACATTGGACATCTCACTGCATGAGCACCTTGGTGACAGTGCTCCTTTCAACAATCCAAATCAGATCTCAATTTAAAAAGACAAAATCTAACAAAAACAAGACATAAAATCTTGAAATTAATTCAAAGGATCACATTTACAATGTCTAAGCCCAGATTTTAAAATGCAAGTATTGATGCAAGCCACAGAGAAATAGCACTGATCTATTGCTAACACGTAAGAACAATATATTTTAACTCAGGCTTAAAATAGTCTCATTTTAATGGTATTCATATGCGAATATCAGGTTTCACAATGAGTTACTTTAATGTGTCATTTTTCCTACTCCACAGAAATGTTCTGTTCCTTGAAGAGGAAACAAAGCCCTTTGCTTTTTCAAGTTCTACATGTCAAAAATATCGAAACTTCATGAAACATCGGGTTCTCTCTGTTTTGCAGGATTCTTATTTGGTCACTGACTGAACTCTTATGGTCCAATTAATTAAATTAATGGCTATCTCATAAATTTAAAAAATATATATCTCATGTCCTTAAATCTCTGAATCCCAGCTGGGAACCTGAAAGGCGTGAAATACACAGTAATCATCTCACATCAACAGAAACTGATCTTAAAGCTGTAATTACATGATAAATGTCTTTATGACACATGGCCACTATTTGGTCATGCCCTAGAGGCAAATGCTAAGAGCCAAGAGAATGGGAAGGGGGGAGTAAAGGTAGCTGATATCCAATCCCTTCAGCGTGTTTGCAATTTCATTGGCTTTCTTTCAATGACCTGAGACTTCCAAGAGCATGATAGATATTTCCTAAATATTTTACATTCAGGTAATTACAGTAGTATATGGATTTGCTAGTCAGCTTAGAGGAGACCAATTAATTGCTGCAAATCATGGTATAAGGGATGAGCTTGCAGGAGGAGAAGGGTCACATCTTAATAAAATAGGCCGAGCTGGGTGCAAATGACTGAAGTCAGTCTCATGCAAGTTTGCTACAGACTGGTAATCTCCACAACCTTCACTTAAGCAAAACCTTCACACGTTTGAGGGTTTGCCTGAGTTAGGACCAAAGTCTTAAATTTCTGCACTTTGCTGCTAGCAAATCACCAGAGAGGAACAATTTTACATCAGCTTTTCTTTCAGCACAACATCCTTTACTTCATCATTTTTATACAGGATTTTAATAGCACATTACTTAACTTTGATTTTTTCTGGACTTTTTCTCCACCAAGACACTAAGTTGACACAGCCTTTTAAAAACACCAACCAAGGCAGATTTGGGACCATTTTGTTTAGATCTCTCTAGTACTATAATACATATTTTATGCAAAAAAATCATATTTAGAAGTCTTTGGCTGATTGTGTCAA
>JAOEHX010060749.1:23661-36161 GCA_025448015.1 Bolborhynchus lineola
GCTTACAAAGAAAACTGCAGGTCCCTAATATCTGAGTCCACTGAAACTCACTAGGACAGACAATGCTCCGCAAAAGGCTATCATCTGCTTAGCGAACAGAGTGACAAAGTATACAAAAAGGTTTCTATTATTTTTAACTTCTTTGTTTCTGATGTCTCTGTTGAAGGCAATGTAAAGTAGGCCAGATACTTATTTAATCTTGGGAAGTCTTAAATTTAGTGACAGAACAGTTCCCTTTGTTTAAAAATGTTTTATTGTTTATAATATAGAGAGAGAAAACTGAAAGGAAGGCAGTTCCACTGTTGGAAGTTTAAACATACAAGTCCTTAATGGTGCAGAGGCTCTGAATGCAGAATACCCCCAATATTCTGTACGCTACAGAAGCCAGTTCTGTACTTTCCAAACACTCATTCAAAGACACTGAAATTACTGTTGTTTTATCTACTGGCAAAGTAACATGAATAGTTTCAAGAGCTGATGATGATATATGCAGCTAGTTATCAAGGTTTGCAAAGCTCTTTCAAACCAAAAAGTGGGATGGAAATCTCTTTAGAAGCACATTTTGATTTCTCCCAAGCCCACAGAAAACACAATTATAAGCGTATGATCACATTTTCAAACACACTTGAGTTACAAAGGAGCTTAAGTGAGTAGTGCAGCACAATCATGATCACTTTATTGATTAAAACGATCTCTTTAGAGCAACAACATTGCACTTACATGATTCTACTTCTATTAATTTCTGCATCATAAGCAGATGTTAATTTTTCACTGGAAAGCAAGGCAACGTGATGACTTTCACCTGTAACATACCACTAACTTAACATTACAAAGCTATTCTGAGCTAGCTGTATCAAATCGTATCAATGCCATATTTTTGTAGCTTCATTTGACTCATTTTCAAATATGCCTTGAAAATTGTTTTTGAAGCAGTGTTACTCTAAAACCTTTAGATCTTACTTACTACCAGTAATCAATGATGCTTCTCAAGGTTAATGACAAAGATAACTTCTGTATTTTGACGTCCACATGACTTCTCCTATTGACTTCAAAGGTAATCTATGTGAAGACTGAAGCTGACATTCAGAAAGGAATACTAAAGAGTCAGGTTAATCTTAATCAGCATAGAGATGTAATTACTTTGATGTGAAATGCTATTCCATATAAAACTCCATTAAGAGCTCATGCCTACTGTGTAACTTAAATCTCAGATCCTTTCTAACTTTGCTTAAAATAAATTAGCTACTTTTTTAGAAGAAATACATGCTCATATATATTTGTAGATTAAGGTTTTAAAAATTATTGGGTTATACACCATGCTTATTCACACCAAGCAGACAAGAAAACAAATGAGAAAACCTCAGTGCACTAATCACATTTTATTGTGTGTCAAAAGCAGCAATGATAGAAATAAAAAGGCATGGAAATTATCCTGGAATAATCAACCTGATTATCAACAACCTCTTGGGTATCTACACCGTACCACTTAAGGAAAGCATGGACACAACATGCCCGTGCTGTGCAGGTGGGAGCCCATCCTGTCTCTCCTGGGAGCATCCCTTGTGTAAAGTGTGTTTGAGGGAGTTATTGCTCACTGTACCCTTAGAAGAGGATAAAGCATGCCTGTGAGTTTCCCAGACTTGCGCAAACAGCAATAGTTTTTTCATTTAAGTGTATCCCCATTTGTTTCATTTCTGAAAAGAATCTCAAGACATTAAAAACAACAGCAAAAGGTTTTGACACAGCCAAAGAGCATGGAGGATACTGGAGATAACGCAAAAGAGCTTCAGCTATTGAGGCAAGGTTGACTGGATGCCTGAAATGGCACTTCACATAAGCTCCTGTTTAATTTTAAACCTGTGAGGAGTTTTGCATGCTCAAGGTTAAAATGAGTGACAAATAGCTTTGTAGAATAGGAGCTGAAATTCAGGAAAGAAACCGAGTGTGACAATGGGATCTATAATACAGTTATAAAAATACATAGGTGCAATAAAATGCAAATTTGAGGTATACAACAAACCAACTATCTGTACCATTCGTCTCAGCCTGGTATTCTTTGTGGAAAGACAAGTATGTAGAGTGGAATCAGTTTTTATACAATCTTAATCTCAAAGAGCTTCCTTAATATTAAATGCATAAATTAGGGTTTTTTTTCACTAACAGTCTCTAGAAAAGCTGCAGTTTTAATGCAAATGAGCCCCAAAGACACAAAGGGAAAATAAATATTTGTTTTTCATTCAATGATCCTGTTAGGTTTTATCTGCTGTGACCCTCCCCTAGCCTTACCATCAGATATCCATGCAAACAGGGCCATTAGAAACGAGCAGCTTTCTTTGAAATTAAACATAGATTTGCTTGAAAATTTCCTTATCTCTTTACATTTACATTTTTAACAATACCCGTGTATTATTGCGAGGCTCACTAGTAAAATTCTGGAAGGTCATTATTAAAAGCTTGTTCACATACAAGGGATTTTAGTGAGCAAATTGCAAAGACTTCTTTAGGACACAACATGATTGCTTCCTTTGGTCATCTGTTAAGCAGAGTTCACATAGGTGTTTTTTCATTTGCAAACTACTGCAAACACTACAAGAGGGTATCCACATCTTATATATATATTTACTATGCCATCACCTCATAGGTGAGAGCATGATAAGTGTTTATATGCATTTTACTGGCATTACACTAAGCAATGAAGCATTGAGCCTGTCCTTGCTGATAGTTGTGTGTGAGCATAGACCACTGCACCTTCCTCAGACCTGCTTTGCTATACATCCCCTTTGCCTTGCCCCTGTTGAAAAGCAGGGATACAAATTCTCCTTCTGAATTCCTACTAGTGTTTTCAGGTGACAGAAGATTTGGGGCCAGTGAGTGGGGATGCATACTATCAAGGTATGGGGAGTGTCAAGAAAAGAGAATGGACACCAACACCAAGCAACTGCAGTCCTGCAAATATTTATATATTTTTCAAAATTCAGGTATTTCTAAAAACAGATGTGAACAATATCAGATATGAAGTCCCATTAATATAGCTTTTTTCTGGGAGCATATGCATGAATGTGAGTTAAAGGTGACTGCGAATACCAGTGAACAGTGAGTAGATGATGAAAATATTTCCAGGGGTGTTGCAATGAGTCAAGCAGTACAAACACCTGAAATGTAGAAAAAGCACTGAAAGTAACATAAATAAATAAATAAATAAATTTAAAATTTTAGAAATAGTCTGATAAAGACAACAATGTCATTGAGTAACAGCTCATATTTTTCCATCAGGTATTTGTATAATCCATAGGACACTTTTTAATCACCTGTGCACAAGATTCCAGTGAGTTTTAACCATATGGAAATCTAGAAAATTATGATGGTTACAAGAATGAGCTAATGGAGGGACTAGGCAGATCTGACAACATTTACAAAAGTTATTTCAGATCCAAATTTATGTTGTACTAGATCATGAACTATTTAATTGACCTCCTTTAAGGTTCCCATCTATTCATTTTGGGCTCAAGGAGAATATAATTTTAAAGATGGGCCACTGTATCTTTTCAGGTGTGAAGTGGCTGAATCACAGCATTCTCACATGAAGTGAGAAAGCCCTAGAGCTTTTCACAGAGCTTCTGCGCCATGCTCGTTGTGGTGTACAGGTTTGTGCCACCAGAGATCCAGCGAAAGAGGTATCTGCCAAAGTGTCTTCTGCTTTGAAGGGCTCTGCCAGCTTTAGAGAGATTATCCTTTGGGAGCCTGATAACATTAAGTGAAAGATTGCCATTTCTTTTAGTGGGTTTTGGATGGACCACAGAAGCTAAAAAATGTTTTCAAATCACTGCCAACTTTTAAAAGTATCCTTTCTGAGCACAAGGCAAGCACTTATGAAAGGGCTTCAGACTATTCTAGGACTTGACCTTTCGTAGCAAGGAGAAATTTGGCTTGCTGCAGCAAAGCCCAGAAGCATCTTTTTTTGTTGAGCACTAGATAGGCTGCCTGTGTGCTAGTCACCTTGCAGGCTTAAGGCTTTCACAAGTAAAGCACCCATTGGGCTTTATATCTACCTCCTGAAATTGTGAGGAAATAGAGACTGCTCCTGCCCCTATTGAAGCCAGGGAGAGAAAACTCCTCGACTTGATTGGGAATGCGTTCAAGTAATGAATCAGGTGTTTTTGGTGGAAATTTGCAATTCAAAAGCTGCCATTAGAAAAGTAGCATTTGAAACTGTGTTGCTGTGTTATGCCTCATGTAGATCAGTATCAAATTAAATTTCCCTATTGTACCTCTTATGTTGTTAACACAATGCAGGGAGTGTTGTTTGCCTCATCTCCATCCTTCTAACTGCAACATCCTTTTCAGTTTAAACTATACAGAAGTGAATAATTATTGAGACCTTCTGTTTACCATCTTTAGAAGATTTAATTTATCCCAATAAACATTGTGAAGCAGACCTTTTGCATTTGCAATGACATATAATTTACTTGGAACAAATGCTTTGGGTTTAGTATAAAGACCATTCATCAGGCAAATCTGAATCAGAGGCAGCTTAGAAAAAGAATCCTTTGTCTAATTGTTTTCCACCACAAACAACATGTGGGAAAGAGATTTAGGCAATATTTTCAAACATTATAAGCTACATAATTATTGTCCTCTGCAAACCTAGTGATAGTTTTTGCAATCACAATTGCACTTTATCTGTCTAATCACCTATTCACTGTGACCAATTACAGACTTGGCATTGATGAGGAGGCATTTAATAATATTAAATACAAAACCCTAGATTTGAATAATGTTGAGTTTATGACAGTAACTAACAAAAGCCAGGAAATTCAAAGGCAAGGTTTATGCTCCATCCTTAATTCATGGCATTCTGCCTAGGCATAAGAGCACATATGAGCACTGCAGAGATCTCCATGACACAAAGATCATTGCAGGGCTGAGTTACAAAGGAATAATAAAGTCTTGAGATGAATTTTTAATGTTTAGATCTTTTGTAAATTTACGATGTAACTGCAACAATATTCTTGTTATGTGATATGTTTGTAGCACTCTTTTACTGTACAAACTTTTGGGCCCAGGAGTTAGAACCTGGTATTTTCAACATCCATTTAATACCACTTTCCTGGCATAAAAGGAAAGGTCAAAAAAACTGGGAGTTCCCCCTCATTTTTTCCTTAGTTGCTCCTATTGCAAGCTTCTTTTTGAAAAGCATAGCCTTTTGCCAATAAAAGAATGAAACTGATAGACAGAAAGTCCTCACTGGCACAAATTAGAGGAATTTTGAGGCTGCTCTAAACTTAATCTGAAATTCATTTCTGCTTACCCTGAGCAAAGAGTGATGGAAAGAGAAGATGGAGTAGTGTCTCCTCCTGTTACAGATTTAATCTAGTTTGGCTACACAGGAAAACAGTTCACAATATTATTCCAAGTTTTTCTACATCACTATCAAAAACAACGTGACAAAGTAAAGTAGAGAATCTATTTTTGTCATCTCTTTCTTCAATAAAGGTACATCTTATTCGTAGCTACACAGAGTACACTGACTGCTTTGTTCTAAGTTTTTGGTTCCATTCAAATAAATACAGTAGCTCTCAGAGAGAGATTTTGAGGAATCAAGTAAATAACCTACTATGATCCCGTCACTAGTTTTGGTGCAATGTATTTGTTCTTCTGTAACTAGAATGGCAGCTTCACAGGCAGCAATACCTCTCACATAAATACATATAACTCCATAGTTTAAAAACTAGATTTTGCCTAGATAAAATGTAATGGCTCCAAAACAGCTGTTATAGTCTATCATGTAAATCCTTCCTAGTTTGTGGATTATTGACCCAATGGACTCTAATGGGAGTTCTTTGGAGATGTTCAATCTGTTGTATCTGTCCAGCTGCATCTGATGCTCCTGCTATTTGCCTTTTACAGCTTTAGGGCTGTTATGTGAATCCAGCTACTGACAACACATGCAAAAAAAAGAACTTATAAATTATCAGGTGTGTAAGTGGGAACATTAACCCCTTGTTTGCTTTTACACATGCAATTTTGTGACTTCTCGAGCCAAAATCATTACTGTTTTGACAGAAACCTCGGCAGAAAAATGGGAGAAAAGCAGGAGTTATTGATTTTTCTGAGCCTTCAGCTTGGGAAGCATGAAATAGGAGGAGCCTCCTACAAAGAAGGAGGGGAATGAATCCACAAAGAAGCCTGTCCTTGTCTATCTCCTGCAGTTCTTCTGGGAATGGCTGCAAAAGGGAATCATTATTGCTCAATGGCATTACAAAAATGGATCAGTTATTTCAGCAATGGAGGCAGATAGGTCAGCAAAGACACGTACAGATGAAACTCAGGTGATAGAGACAAAGTTGCTGGCCCACACCAAAGGAGCTGAAGGCTGCCAATCCCCTAAAGAATCAGCTAAGCCCAGGTGTCCCTAGTTTCACTTCTCACAGGATTTATGAGCCATCTCTTCCTGCTTTAGTCCTAAAGCACAGGAAAAGGGGTGAGGTACTGCCCTACAAAAACATAACAAGTGTACTTAGGTCCTGTGGCTGGTTAAAAATGGCTGAGATGGATAAAGCAAGGAACTTGACTGGCCATACTTCATCAAACAAGGGGAGAGGCAGCTCTGGGTCCATGGTAGGAAGTAATCATTTAATTATATTTTTAAAAATAATTACAGGAACAGCTCTTGCTAGAATATATTTATTTTCTTGAGGTTATTTGTAGAGGTTCCTCTTTATTTAATAGAGCCTGAATTCTAGATGTCAACAGTGCTTGAATATCATAAAAATGCATATATTGCATCATTCATATTTATGCTAAAATATGTTAAAGTACCCTTTATTTTCTTCTGAATATCATGCTCATTTTTAAGACAGACCAAAAAAACCCTAGAGAAATCACAGATGACTTCTCATTCATGAGGAATGATTTACCATGGCTGTAATTCTTGACCTACAAATTCTGCAGACATTTTAGAGCTATCAAACAACAGAAAAAGCCGTCCAGCACTCCTGGTGAATCGGTAGCAAAAGGGGAGAATTTTTGCTTCCTCAAGAAAGAAAAATCAAAACACAAATCACCCCGCTGCATAAGAAATACAATTAAATTAACAAATATAATCTATCTTAAAAAAAAATACATTCAAACATTTAATTTGCATAGAAACAGGCAGCGCTATTCATTTTGAGACAAGAAAATCAAAAGTCATAGCTAGCAGCCACTCTTCTAAACCAGATTTTGAGCACAACCCCCCCAGGGCTGTTTCTACCAATTTTCCAATAAATCATGTAATGACTTTTAGAAAAGACAGATATTTAATTCTTGAATTAGAACTATAGGACCATAACCAAAGACTGACAGCCCTCTTATTCTGCCATACTCCCGTACAATCCCTTTCAGCTGATTGGTTGTGGAAAAATGCAATAATTAGGCAATTAGGTATTTGGGAGGATGTAGAATGAAGCACTGAGTGCTGACCTTTATTACATAGATCAAAGTACACTGCAAGAATGGTCAAATATATCTCATTTACAAGTCCTTATCAATTCTTTTTTCAACACTTCAAGATTAAGAATTAGGGGTCATACCTCCACAGCTACGCATACATTTGTAGTTGATCTTGGATACAAGACCAAAGACACACCGTTTGTGCAGAGAAAGCACCATCTCTTTAACTATTAGTTCTTTAGTTACACGTATTGATTTAAACCTAAAACATATATTGAGTAGCAATAAGATAAACATTACAAACTAAATGTCCCCAAATAACTTTTCCATTACTGCTAATGGTGTTACTTGGAAGAGTGAGGGGAAAAAAAATGAAAATTAACAATAAACAAAATCTGCCTTCTCTGAATCCTTTTTCATCATCAGAAGGAAGTATCTCTCAGCACATGAATTTACAAAGGAGCTTTAATTTTATCTTAACAGTGAGAAATATAAGCATTACATGAGGTTGCCAATGTGGGCTTGGCCCTATGAAGCTGATCTGAGTAAATCTTTTGAAATAAGGCTGTGGGAACAAGGCAGCATTCAGAAAGAAAGAAATACAATTTAACATGTAAATTATCTGAAATCCATGTATTTTAGCCATGGGGAGAGCCAAGGACTAGCTCTGTTGACCAAAACCTCAACCCTATCCCAAGGTAGAAGATTTTCAGAGGAATTCAGGTGCACATTTGATTGCAGGATGATGCTTCTGGAGCATCTGCTGATGTACATGGACTATACAATGGATGGCTCCCATTTGCATGGGCATACCTGTTACAGAGTAAACAGATGTGGAAAATGAGTTTGGGCGCAATGGTCTCTATGTTTTCCATGTAAGCATCAAACCAGGGGAGGCAGTTATTTGTAGTAAACCATAGGCACTGTCTGTAAACAAGCTAGGGAAATCTTCAGATAGTTGAGATGTGAGCCTTCAGAGGAAAAAAAAAGCCCTGCAAAACTTGTTTTCTTCACTTCTGTGGCTGTTGGATTTATTCATTCAACTTTTATCCTGACTGGAAGGGGAAGAATTTGTGATTTTTTTTCAATTAGCTGGTCAGAAGTTTCAGATTTCCCCCCTTGCTGTTAATATGCTTACCATCAGGGACAATTAGAGCTAGGTAGAAGGTACTAGAACCTGCCCTTTTGTAGCACTTTCTTTGGACCAGTCTATCTATGGAGAAACTCCTTAGTCTGTAAAAGTTACAGCATAAAAGTTTTATAGCTTGCACAGCTGGAATCTGTGAGTGTAAAAGTTCCTTCTGAGCAAGACTTATATTGAGATAGTCTCTTTAATGCATAATTTGTGAGTAAAGCTAATTTTCTACTTTAAGATGCATATTGCCTCTTTGGGGTTTTAAAAGTATGTTCTAGCTCTGAAAGCAAGAAATGCAATTATTTGTGTGGAAGTTGGTGGAAGCCAAGGAATAAGACTGGAAGTAGCAGATGCACTTAAAATAAAACTATTTAAAATAAAAACCTGGTGTCAGAAATTACTCATGGCCTTCTCCACTCCCAAATAAAAATGCAATTATGTTTGCAATTAGACAATATCCTCTTGGTTGAAGCTAGTGGATTTTCCACAGTGCTACTGCAGACCTTGGAAAACGAAACCCCTGTTTCAGAGTTGAATTTTCATAGGTTTACATTAGTTAGAGATTATCTTGGATGTAAATAAAAGTACTCAGGCATAATTTGTTTGAATTTGCATTGTATACTGCTTTTTTTCTAATATTCAACAAGTAGCTGAAAAGAGCCAGTAACTTTCATGTGGCCAAATGCAATTCAATTATTTCACTTCAAAATGCCACATTCTCAGCTTGTCCATCAGGACTTACAAAATAAATACACTCTAATGTTTAACAACCTAAGTATACAGGTATATATGTCTCCATATTTTTAGAGACTGATATTTGTATGAATATATTATAGACATACCTTACCTATTACATAAATCCCAACTCAAAATAGACCTTCAAACATCTCCATCCCGATCTCAAGATACTAATGCGAAGAGGAACTTCTGAATTAACTTTGCTGGGATTTGAGTTAGGTTTTATTATGTTCTTAAGAGGAGGAAAAATCTGCAGTATGAACAAGCCTAATACTCATAGTCTTACCTCTGTACGACTATTAAAACTTTTACAAATGTGACTTTACTTCTTTAGTGCACATCTAGATGTCAAAGGACTGTTACAAGTCTCCACTGTTTTTATATCAAGGATGTGGCTTTTAAAAAGTACACACCACCAGATAACCCATTTGGAAATAATGTATTGATCAGGTTGAACTGTTTTGGTCACTTAGATTTGTATTAGAGGACAAAGTGAGTGAAAAACAGGTGCAAGAAAATACTCACAAAAATTTGCTACTACACCAGGGAATTCTTCTTTCCAGAGATCTGGGATACCTCATTAGGACATCTACAGTTATCAGTCAATCACCATTTTCTACTGGATCTGAGCAAGCAATCTGTCCCATGGTTTTAGACCTGATGTGGTGGAAGAGACTGAGGACTGGGAGAGAGTAGGACTGTCCCTTTAGGGGTAGCATGAAGTCACATTAACCTAAGATAAGATTTTACATTGCCCATACTCATTACTAATACTAAAGCTAGGGCTGTACAAAAAGGTTTTGTCATAAGATATGTTGGTTCAGAGTAAATTCCAATTGTAGATTAGATGTGCACAGATTCTTTCTGTTCTGATATCTTGTCAAGAAACTTTTTAAACTCTAAACTGAATAAAAGAGGAACACTCACTCCTTTTCATTGTGTAGATAGAATGGAAATCTCCAAGTGTGCTCTAAGAGGAAAAGTCTTCATGGACTTTTATCTTATAGAGTCAAGATTTTGTTTTAATGCCCAAATGTGCATATAGTGAGAACTTAAGGTGTATCAGAAGTTAAAACAATAGATCTCTGTACCAGGTATAGGTAGAGGCTGTGTTGCCAAAATAACTTTCACTTTCATTTTTAATTAGTATCAGGAACACAATAAAATTAGATAAATCAAGTTAACAAGTCAGGAGGATGTATGCCCAGTTTAGGCTAAACCTGCCATAAAATCCCTTTTCCACCACAGTGCAAACAGCAAAATTATTGATTAACTTGTATTACTCCACAAGAAGAACAAATTATTGCTGATTAAAGCCATGCAGGTGATAAAGGAACTTAACCAACAAAAGCTGGCAGCTTTAGGTTAGGAAACAGCTGTGTCCCTAATTATGCAGTCTGATTTATACTCTATTAAATCAGTATATAAGTAACCCATTTCTCTGAAAGCATTTAAACCTCTTATATTCCACCAAACACAGCAATTTTATTTGAAATAAATGTATCCAGCTCTTTTGGGAACATATGGTATATTTCTCTCTTATTAATAATTCAGTTCAAATGAGCAAAAATTAGTTGGTGCAGTTACAGCTGATTTTGTCCTGAAAAGATCTGCATTAATTTTAGACGTTTTGTAAATTGGGCTATTAAATAAAAACATTATATGTGAATTACCCTTTAAATTTTAAGCAAGTTGGTAGTTTAATGGTATTTTCTAGTCAGATTCATTTTCAATCTCTAAAAAATTATAGTCATTATAGTAAGACAAATTTTTGAAACCTGCTTCTTCCATCCAATTACATATTGTGTTAATAAGTAAACTAGAAAACTTTGATGCTTCATTTCTGTCTATTTTGTCTTTTCCACGAGCTGACAATCTGTCTCTTCACTTTCTCTTGAGTAAATAAGAAGCTGACCTCCAAGTTCCCCACTGATAAGGTCCATCTCAGAAAGTCTCTGCGATTTCTGCTTCTCATCAGTATAACTTCTGCCAGTTGCTGTTTCCACACATCATTTCTGGTACTTGTGCATATGTTTCTAGGCTGGCAGTGATATGCATCAGGGAATTAAGAGGAAAATGAGTACATATTTTGTATGAGAGAAATTTCAGTGTGCTACTATGTTAGTCTAAGATGATCATCAGCTCTTTGTGATGTATTTGCCTCTCTGTGCAAGTGCATAACTTCTATTAGCGTTAATGGGGGTTATGTTCATGAATCAAGAGGATATGCCCCCATAAGTTTAAGTTCTGCCTCTACTGCAGTCACCAAATTGGTTTAAAGATGTGCTGGTGAAGTGGAATGCGATGTGATGCAATGATGTTCCCAGCTAACTACTTACTAGGCAGTAATTTAACTTTTCACATGTAGAGAACCACGAACAAATGTATAGGGTACAATTAACTCAGCAGAGCGAAAAGCAAATAGATTTCTAGACAGCTATTTTTAGTGTAGTTTTTTGTTCCCTTCACCAGGTTTGTGGTCTCTGACATGCTGCCACAAACAAGTTCATGGCTAAACAATTTTACATTCTTGTTTTGCATGTGAGTGTAGAACAAAGAAGCTTAACTCTGATTTTATTAACAAATTTGGGCCTTTGGGCATTGAATAATATCAAAGAAGCAGTCTTTTATTTCCTGGTGCCCTGGGTTTATTTTTGTACCTTCAGTTAGTTTACCTATTGAGCACCTCACAGTTCGCAGCTACATGTGCAAATTAAAGAGAACAGCTCCTTAGATTTCCACATGTAGGATACCTCAGAATATTACAGCATAGATCATTCTAATTTTAATAACTGCTTTGCTCACATATCTTCATTCATGTCTGTACCTTTTTTGTTATATTATCTACCATTTTAGAAAGCTATCTAGCTTACTTACAGAGTTAAATTCAAATAGTCTAAAGGTTAATGTGAAACACTGGCAAGACATTATGAGCACGGCAGTATATCTTTAAGGTACTCAGCTGTTGGAATTACTGAGAATGAATGCTCAGTGTAATTTCCCACTTCTGCACCCATGAGGCTTACCAAAATATCCCCTCTCCTGCACCCCAAGGACGTTCTGCATTCCCTATCTCACCAGTACGAGGGCTGTGAGATGCAATGGTGATCGATCTCAAATATAAATCTCTTGGATTCTTTGTTTCATGTGAACCCAATTTAAATCTGATTCACATCACATTTGAGCCCAGAGAGAA
>JAOEHX010060749.1:41161-45686 GCA_025448015.1 Bolborhynchus lineola
TTTGCTGCAATGCCAGAGAGAACAAACTTAATAACAGTGAGAAAACTGTCATGAATAAAACATGATTTTCATTTTTATGTATATAATATAAAATTCATTTTATATAGGCCTATGTTATATATATAAGATAAATTCACTTTTTGATAATTAGCCATCTGAGTGAAATTTAGGCTATTCTCATTGCTAATTACTAAATCTGAATTAGCTATACTCATTTCATGTAATTGTTCGCTTCATTGACTTGTTGCATTTTATCTTTATTAACCTGTGTTCTAAATAGATCAATCTATCTTTAATCTTCTTAGAGTATGAAATCATGATTCTTACGCCCTACCATAAAATATGTGCTGCAGTCAGCCAAAATATATTTTCTTACTGAATGCCAACGGACCACTCCTGACCTGTCATATATGCCTACAATATAATTGTAAAATCAGTATCATGCAATACAGAAATGATACTGTATTTTTCCTATGTTATTTGTACAACTCTGTATAACCTGTATTTTTGACACATTCTAAAAAAAAGATAATGGAGCCCACTTATTAAAAAAGTATGTCTAATGATAAGTCCTTCTTTAAGACCTCTGAAATAACCTTTTAGTTAGTTAACTTGGATATTTAACCAACTAGACTTAGGCCATGAAAGATGGCAAATCAATTACAGATGACAGACTGCACTATTTGATCTAGGTTACATACAGTCAGTATCAGACTTCATGATACTAAATGGATAAATATCCTACATTTCTCATTTTTCAATTCAAAATGTCAGCTATCACCAGGTCATTATTGATGTCCAAAGTATTCAAACAGAACTGCTAAGGACCCCATCTGCAAAAACTTTCTGATACCCTGCCATCAAAAAGAACCTAAAGACATTCAGACAAGCTTTCTGTGCACTATGAAAATGTTTATCTGCCCAGGATCTACAAAAACACCTTCAGAACAGGAAGGTATATTGGCCAGCAGTCAAGGCACACAAACGTTCATTCCTTATCCATCCTATAAGCTTCCTTTCCTTATTCAAGGTCCACATCCATGAGCTCTGTCCTAAAGTTAGTCACCTGAGTAAGCCGCTTCCATAAGGCATGAAAGAAGTAGTTATTGGTCATCCTGTCTGCAAGGCCCTGATTCAGACATGTCCTCTTGCTAAAACTTGAACTCCTGCTCCACTTCCAAGATGTCACCCTCAATGTCAACACATACATATAAATCCTTCGAAGTAGTTCTGTCAGTGGATAAAGACATTCTCCCTACCTCTCAGGAACATGCAAATTGGCATCTTCTCAGCAATGAGATGACTTTTCATACAAATAGAGTATGTCACTATCATCACCAATAAAATAATCTGTTGTTTCCAATGTTTGCACAGAAATTCTTGCATAAGGCACACCAAGATCATACCAGAAGACACCCATATCAATTTATTGCAACACTACTTGGTTTATCAATCTTCCTCAGGCTTTAGTGATGGGCAGCTAGGTACCTGGAGAAAGCATGAGTTTTCAGGTGAGACAAGTACTGAGAATCAGTTTGATGAATCATATTTTTGGAGCTGGGATTGAGAAAATTTTGGGTTTGACATTATCCTGTACCTATTCCCTTTGAGTCTGGAGTATTCCAAGGCTATTTAAAATTGTCATGATGCACTCAAAAGTGGGACCCTACAACTCGAACCCCACTGTCCCATGGTGAAGAGAGAAGGCCATCCACATGATGGATTAAACTTTTTCCTTGTAAATGAAGATATAGCCGTTTGGACAGATAATTTTCTGACAAAATGAATTGACCCATCTTTCTGTTATATTTAGCCTCTAATACCCTAGAAATGCTTTTTTGACCAATCTTCCTTTCCTTTTGTCATGCTTTATGGATTGTACCTAAAATTCAGCAATGCCACAGTAATTGAAAACTGAATAAAATTTCCCATCTCGATTTATTTGCTTTCTGTTCTGCAATGCGTTTTATTATTCTATTCATTTAACTTCTAGAAGGTAGCAAAATAACAATAACTAAGGAAATGCTGTATTTAATTGAACATATAACACAAAGTTGCTGTTTCTCTAGGTATTCTGCACCCTTTGCTTCTATCACATTTAATTATGTATGAACTCTCAAAAAAGAAAAATAAAGAAAACTGTCTCAAATAATGTGAGTCGTCTACTAGGAGAGAAGATTTAAAGATGATAAATGTTATTTAGAGTCCCTATGATATGATTCATATTGTGATGCGATTGGGAACAATATTAAAACCCACCAAGGCTATTATACCTAAATTTTTGTTTCAATTCATGCAATATTGCTGCTGCTTAATATGATTTCTATTTACTTCTTTCCATTGTTAGTGTTTTATTGAGGTTGTGTCAGCTTTATCGAGCTAATCTCTGCTGCAAATGGAGGTCAGCAGAGCCAAAGCACTGGCAAAAAGCCTGTCTCCATTATATTCTACTTGGTATGAATTTACTCGAAAATCCTCTCTAATACAAACTCTTTCTTCACTATTCTTCAATTCTAATATTTCTACCTTCACAAACCCTGAACAGCTTGATATTTAAAAGCTGTATAAACTCTCCTAATCTAAATTTTATATTTGTTTTTTATAAGGAGGTAGTGTACCTCATTTAAAGTAACAGTGAATGTGTTCATCAAAAGATTTAAAATCAAGCAATCTTGGCCATCAATAAACGAATTTCAGGTAATTTAAATTCTGACTTAAGAACATGCACAGCTACTCTTAATGACACTGACAGCAAGTCATTAATTTGTGTTCTTCTGGTGTCAAGGGTGAGGTAAGTAGTCCTGTCATGCCCTTGCTAGAATACAATTTGGCACAACAGGATATTGTAGAAGCTTTATAAATCTTATATCTCTATTTCTCCTTGTACTGGTCTAGGGAATAATGAAAAAGAGTGACACATAAATTTACCTACCAAATAGGGTATGCTCTCTCTCTTGAATACCCAACGTAACTTCCATTAACATTAGTATAAAATATACATGCACACCAGGAGGAAGGATAGCCTCCCAGATATCCAGAGGTCTAGAATATGAGCAGAACTCTATTCCCTTTAGTAGCTGCCAATCCATCCCAGACCACAAGGATGTATTTTTCTTTTCAGTTTGAGTTCAACACTGAACCTAAAACATTTGCATAAAAATAACTACAGATAAACTGCAAGGGAATAAACTGTACATCAGAGAATCTTAAATCTTTTTTTGTTTAAGATGTTAGGTTTGCATAGTTCTGTTCACAGTTTAAAGTCAAAGTAATACGATAAAAACCAAACAAAACCCCTCAAAAACTATTTCTTTTTAGGACTCTTTGCAGTAAGTTTCTAAATATGTTATTGGAGAAGTGATTGAAATCTGACAAAAAACAACGTTTCATAATAATGTCCTGCAGCAAAAGTATGGCACCAATAACTAAACAATACTTTATCACCTTTGCCACTCTCAACAGCTCCCATTAATACCGAGATCATAGTGTTAGGCCTTCTATTCCCCAGCTGACCATGTTAGTGACAGCCAGGGCTTAGGCAATGACATTGAAAAATATTTGCACTGACACAGCCACAAATCACTATGAGACAAGTTTAAAACTCAATATTCACTAAACTTGCATCTGTTCTTTTCTTGTTAGAACACCTACAGCACATTTATTATAGGCTGAATTCCTCTAAGAATCAAAACATTGATGGAAAGTGATAAAAATTATTGGTTGATAAAACTAGATGCACAGAGGGGCCTTTGTCAAGTCATTTATTCATATGAGGTTATTGTCTGAGATGGAATCAGCTAGGACACCTGATGAAGAGATGTTTTCCTAAAATTAGTGTTCAGTTACATGAACACAGTGAATGAGCACAAGTACCTCTATGTCAAATTTTCTAAATGGTCTCATCATACATGCATTGATCTTTATTTTCATCCCTCCCAGGGAACCTAAAAAGATATTTGAGTACTTAGCAACTGCCACATGACATTATCTCTTCCACGTGGTTCAGATCCTCTCTAAATGAGCTGCTTCTGTAGCTTCCTGTTTCCTGGGAATGGTGGCTGGCAGATGTCCTAGATACATGTCTGTTCCCATCTTTCAGCTTCAAATCTTTCTGAGAGCATGCAGGACACTATTTTCCTGGTTTTTCACAGAGTAATGTTACTAAATCACTTAAGCAGAACACAGAAGTTCCTGAAGACTACTGATGAACATCTGCACATCTACTCCCATCCCTTCAGGAGAAAGAACCAAGTAGACCTGCTATCATGACGAAGTCATTACATTACCAGACTGTCCTCATTTGCAGTATTGCCTGGTTCTGCCCTGTCCTTGGGCTTGCACAAGAGATGTCCATACAAGGTCATTCCCAGAGCTTCTACACCATACCTGTCTGTTCACCTTTTTAACCCATTTTTACATTTATTTCTTATGTCTATAAGAAATCCTGAACAATCCTGAACACCTTATCTCCTGCAAAAGAAGGAACATCTTGTATGGAAATTACTGCTAGTGGGTTAAATACAAC
>JAOEHX010060750.1:0-35174 GCA_025448015.1 Bolborhynchus lineola
AAAGACTTCTATAGCTTCACAAATCTGCTCCAAACCTGGTTTACAGATTCCTGTATTTCCCCACAAATTTTCTGTATTTTTATACACACACACACAAAGACTTCAGCCAAATGAAGTTTTCACTCTTCATTGAAAAAGTATGACAATTGTTAAACAAAACTTTAAAAGGCATTTTCTATAGTTGCACACAGCAAAAACATTACTTTGATGCTATTTCCGTCCTTATGGTTAAGTACTAGAAGGCTTAACCACAATAGTTCTTATCTGACCTTCCCCTCTGAAATATCAGGATGACAAACCTAAGTTCTGTCATGGCTACACAGCACAGAGAGCTTATTCTGTTTTTTCTGCAAATCATCCATGTGAATTGCATTATCCTCCAGAAAAAGTTATTTGCTAAATAATTAAACCTTTTACTTACTTAATATAACACAGAGCAAACCATTTGAGAAAACAAATGCTTCTTCAGGCTTAATTCTGAGAATGGTTAAGTTCTACTACTGCTGCTGCTTCTAAAAAAAACAAATTTGTATTTTCTCTCTGCTTATAGACATAAGAACATGATAAAATAACTAGATTATATACATGACTCTTGAGATATCACAACATTTGTATGGCTTAAACATTTGTAGGAAGTTTTGTTTTACCTGTCCTGAATGTTCTTCCTGACAATAAGGAAGTAAGATTTAATAAGTCGTTCAATCACTTCACAATCTCGTTGCTCCCGGGCAGAAAGCCTGCGTGCAACAGGTACAGGCTGTATAAAAAAAAATAAAAACCTCAGTTTTCCAATTCTGTTCATTTGTATAAGTAAATAAAACTCAAACATGAGCCTAAAATAAGCTCTTTCAGTCTGATAGATGTAACCTGTATTGCAACAAACCTCTAATTCTTCAGCAATATAATCAAGAGACATTTCAAAATCCAGATCTGTGAAACAAAGTCCAGAAGGCACCCCTATTTTTTAAAAGCTCACTAAAGCAACTAAGCTCTCCAAACACTTAAAAGATCAACATCTATTTTAAACTTAAGTGATTTTTTGTCTTTAATGATTCTCCTCCTTTAATATAAAAATGCCAACTTCAGAAAAAACAGAGCAGGAATTTAAATTGAGACATGAGCTGAGATTTGTCCCTGTACAAAGAGCAATTTAAACAAGTTCACCTGCACAGGAATTTGTGAAAGGAAGCCAGTTATCCCAAATCATAAGCTGAAACTGGAGCAGGGGGAAAGATAAAGGAGTGGCCAAGAAGAAAAGCAGAGAGACTGCCTTGAGCTCCATGTCCCCATAGTGGTAATTATTTACAAAGATATATATATATTAGTAGCAAAGTTACAAGATCTGGATTTCAGACGTTTTCTTTCCTGAGCCTGAACTAAAAAGAAGAGGTATTTGTCTTTCAGGACTCACCACATCTAATAGGTTTACAGCATGTCCTTTTTGAGGACTAGCAGGTAGGGCTGCAGTTGGCTTGGATTTTTCCTCTGCTGGTGCCTCTTCTGCTTTTGATTTCAGCATTCCTCTCCAGTTGCCTGTTCCAGGCTCCTGAGACGTATCTCCCATTCCAGAAGCAGCCTGCACAAACAGCACAATGAAGAAACATTGAAGAGTTAGGACTTGGGCACTACAAAGCAATGTCTAATCAAATCTATTATTACCAAGCTATAGATAAGACTCACTAAAAATTAGATTTTCATATGTATATTCCCTTCATTCTATTTTTCACATCCTTCACCTTTATTTTCCCTTTGCTGCTTAGAGGTGACATGAAGTACCAGTGAGAAGGTGGCTTTTAAAACTTGCATTCTTTCTAATAACAGTATGAAAAACCTTCATGTGGAGAAGCTCCCCAGCAATTTAAGGGTATATAAATCAATTCTGAAAGATGGAATAGTCTTCCTAAATCTTTAATCTTTTACCACACATCCTTGGTGTGTGGTAAAAGATTATAGAACCTACACTATGAGGATCATTCTGAAAGTCATTTTTGTAGATCACCACAGTTCTTAGAAGAGTTGAATTTAAATACTTTGGTATTTTATTTAAACAGAAGCTTCTTGCAGTAACGGCTTAAAAAAAAAAGAAATGTTACGCACATTTATGCTTCCAGGTACCACAGTTATGAACGTATTTGTGCTCCCAGAGCTCAATTTCCTGAAGGATTTTTTTGTACCACATTCAAAAAAAAAAAAAAGAATAAAAATCCCCATTCTCTGGAAGATGAGAGTTTCTGTAATATACCAGGCAAGGAATGACTCACTGATCTCTGGATAAAAGGATGTAACACCCAACTCTTAACCATCAGGAATCACTGGATGAAAGACTTATTAGCAGATGGTACGGTACCCACCACAGGATAAATCAGTATTGTTACAAACAAAAACAAACAAAAAAATTAAAAAAAAAAAAAAATCTCCAAACACACAAAACAACAACTAAAATCCCCAGTTTATTTTGATATGGAATAGTGGTAATTTTTATTCTGTACTTTTCCATAAGCTTCATATATGTCCTATTTACTACTGTGCTTTATTGTACATTCAAGGTCATTCAAGGCTCTGAATTGGTACTATTTATGCCTTGTTTCAGAGCACCAACAGCTGCGTACTGGGAGGAAACCCCGCTAAACTGTACACATCAAAATTTAATTAAAATTGTGCAGCTGTTCAGAGGCAGTGTAAAAAATACACTATAAGAATTCAAATCAACCTCTGCTAGTAAGAGGGAACCACTAGAAGGAAAGCTCCATTACACTATTTCTGATTGCAAGACAGCTACTCAAAATGGCAAAAATTCCTATGCCACTCTCAGTATCACTGCAGAGCCTCCTCTGTCTCCAAAGTAGTTTCAGAAACAAAGAGTGGCGAGTATGTACTACCTAGTAAAAGACAGTTATTGTGGGAAACACGAATTTAACTAGTTTTGTCAGCTTCCTGCAACATATGTCACAACAGCATCCTCACAGTAGCTCTTGATTTCTCCTTAATGTTTGCAGCATATCAGAACCCCTAAATTAGGACAAAAGTAACAGTTAAAATTTTACTACTCACAGGATTTTGACTTTTAACTACTTCGTTCAGGACAGAAATGGCAGCTTTGCAGTAGAAGCTGAATGTGTTTATGCAATAAGGCAGAAAGCCCAAGACCTCTTGGTACTCCTAATACCCAAACTTGTGCCTACCCATCTTTTCTGACTTCAATTGAAAGCAATTAACAAAAAATCTTTACAGTAATGAACTGTTATTGTAACATGAGAGACAGCACACCTAAAGTGTAAAAAACCACTGCAGAACACATTTCACAAATATAAGTAAACCAAGGACTGAACAATTACGTGAAACAACAAAAAGGAGGTTCAGTTTGAACAAAACCTATAAAGATTCCCTGCAGGAAGCAGGAAACTCACAGTTTTAGCTTATCCTCTGTTCTCCTTCTTTAACTGTCAACACATTAAAAACATGCAGTTTAACAATCATGCTGAACACTTCTGATTACAATACCGTTGCACCAAACAATCCATTCACTACAGTTTGAGGCAAATTACGCCATGTACTTACACCATACATTGTAACCAAGAGTTGGAACAGAAAGCAGTGACTTTGCCACCTAATGGCACATCTTTACCCGCCACTGCAAGCACTAAAATCAGTAATGCCAAGTAGTCTATACTCTGTAGGGCATACTGTATCAGTGACAGAGCACTAGATACAAACCGCTTTCCATACTATATGTGGTGCACAACAGAAATGTGCATGCAGTGCTTATAGGAAAAAAAATTGAGACAGACCTTGCCATCAGCCTCAGCAGAAGCAGCAGAAACAGTCTCCTGGGAAGCAGGTGTCAATGCACCTGGAGCCTTAGTAGACTAAGGGAGGTAAAAAATGCAGGAAGGGGAGAAAAAAAAAAATACAAATTCAACTGACCACCCAATCTACCTGGCAAATTTCATACACTTTTACCTACTAGCATCTTTAAAAATCCAGAAAAGGTAACAGGTTGAATTTGAAAGCAAAACATTAATACAAGCAGAAAAAAGAAAACCGAACAAAAGAAAAGCATCACCAAGACAAAAGAGTTACGAGGCTTTTCATTTATTTAGCCTTCAATTTCATTTCAACTCCTACTCTGATGATATAAATATGAAGTCCATAAAAAGAAAGACAGAAGAGCACTGAAAACAATCTCTAGGTAGCTACCTTGAATTCCTAGTTCATCCATCAGCTTTATTCTACTGATTAAAGGCAGTAATACTAGATTTATCCTGTGACTTTGCCTCACTTTTTAAGCTAACGAATTTAATGAACCAATTTCTATCACCTGTAGTAACTTCTTTTACAAGCTATAAGACCTTAAAGTATATTCTATTTGAATTCTAAATACGTCACATTAATATTAAATACCTAACTATCTAAAATTCCAGCTGATTGTCAGACCATTCAGGTCTACAGCCAAGCAATCTTCTCCGTGATGCTTGGTTCTTCCACCCACATACTTACTTGTCATTGAAATAATCCCAAAACCTGGTAAAACTAAGCAAGCTCCGGATAGAGAATACATGACTTGTTTATGATGATCAACTGAAAATGCCACCTCCACCATCTTCTAAAGCAAGGAAGACTGCAGCAAATTGCAGTTTTAAGAGTAACTTAAAAAAAAACCCCAATGAACCAACCACCAAGTCACTATGCGGCACACTGAATATTGTAAATAATTTACCTTTCGAAATCAGCGTTTTGGCCATAAATTAAAGCATGCAAGCTCTGACTCCCTCTTTAAAATCTGCTGTCATCTTAAACTTTACCTCAGATGACATTCAAACAAGTGTAATATTAATATAAATTCAGACACTAGTCTTCAGAAATCCTAGATTTAAAACCTGCCAAAAAATGCACCTTTGGAAGAAGAAAAAATAACATCCCACTTCTATCTTACGAAATGGAAAGAAGAAAGACAATACCTGGAAGCTGCCAATGTTACCAGGACAGCATATCAAAGTTTACAATACTTTGACTGGATCAAAGGGGAATCCATTAAACTTTAAATTAATAAATAAAACCAACATCTACTTACCTTGTCTCGTGGCACAGCAGAAGGCAATTCTCGAGCTAATCTGTTACGCCTTTGTTCCTTTAAAAACAATCCAGCAAGACCTCAATTATGTATTGCTCTGTATCAACACATACACGAAATTCATATTTTACAGATGACTTACATTTTAGAGACAACACTAGTAATTTCATCTCATCTAGTGTTACATAGTCATACTATGATCTTATGAAAGCCTGTTATTTGGATAAAAATCCTCTGATTGCCCGGTCAAAATTAAATTCTTAATATAAAAATTCTTGCAAAACATTTTGCAACATGCAACCGTGTGCATTCGCAGCCCAAAAAGCCAACCCTATCCTGGGCTGCATCAAAAGCAGCATGACCAGCAGGTCAACGGAGGTGATCCTGCCCCTCTACTCTGCTCTTGTGAGATCTCACTTGCAGTATAATGTGCATTTGTGGTGTCCTCAACATAAGAAGGACATGGAACTATTGGAACAAGTTCAGAGGAAGGCCAAGAGGATGATCAGGGGACTGAAGCACCTCCTGTATGGAGATAGGATGAGAAAGTTGGGGCCATTCAGCCTGGCATTCTTGCAGTAACGGCTTAAAAATGCATGGAGACCCCATAGCAGTCTCCCAGTATCTGAAGGGTGCCTATAAGGATGCTGGGGATGAACTCTTCATTAGGGACTGCGGTGACAGGACAAGGGGTAACAGGTTAAAACTTAAACAAGGTAAGTTTAGATTGGATATAAGGAGGAAGTTCTTTACTGAGGGTGGTGAGGCACTGGAATGGGTTGCCCAAGGAAGCTGTGAATGCTCCATCCCTGGCAGTATTCAAGGCCAGGTTGGACGGAGCCTTGGGTGGCATGGTTTAGTGGGAGGTGTCCCTGCCCATGGCAGGCAGGTTGGAACTTGATAATCTTAAGGTCCTTTCCAACCCTAGCTGTTCTATGATTCTATACTCAGTAAACAAAACTAGAGCCTGTAAAAAACAAGATCAAAGCTATATGGTTTGGCTCACTGCAGACTCTACAGCTCTCATTAAGCTTTAAACCTCCACAGTATTCTAAAAGGGTATTATTCTGTGGTCACCAGGGTTAACTATGATTATCCCAAAAGGAAGAAGGAAGAGGCAGAACTCACTTTATAGCAAAACAGAATGTGATGCAATCAGGACAAAGACCTGATTTTTCTTGAAATTAAGAATTAACTGCCCACTGAATAAGGATAAGATGCTTTATGTGCTTTGTTTCTTCAAAAATTTCAATGTCCAGTTCAGGAAAATGTTAGGAAAGAACCAGTTTAAATAATACATGATAATACAACAATCTCATATGGTCCAACTTCACAATGTCCTAATTTTTGAACTCATGGCAGTTTGCATATATGTTGTTTCTGAATTCAATTCAAGAACAGTCTATCAAAGCTAATTCGATTTCTTACCTAGTCAATACAAAATTTACATATAGAAAAAAGTTTAATGTTAAAAAAAAAAGAGCAGAAACGATAACATAAGCATTTAAAAAAAAGAACGCTACTAGGAAAGAATGCGTTGGGTAAGCACAGGGGAACAGAAGAATATTAGTGAGCTCTTAGCCAGATCAAGTACTGCAAGAAAGAACTGAACAGATCTGTTGTAGAACAACTGCTTCTCTAGGATAATATAACAAGTATTCTCAAAACTGGGCATGAAAAAAAAAAAAGAAACGTTACTACACTTGTAAATGGCTTATGGGAGATTAATGGAGAGAACTGTCTTAGGGAGACTGAAGTGTGTCAAGACAGGCTCAAGAACCTGAATAGAGGAAAAAATATCTGCGGTATCATTTCACAAATGAGAGGAACATTTTAACTATTAATGCATCCTATCAGAAACAAAATGCACTTACTTCAACATTAAAGAGTATTTCACAGTTGTCTATTTAAGGTTTCTCTCCACAAAATTTCATTTAACAGCCAACACGTAATCAAAGTGCCCATCTTGTTTTCCAGACAGAAATACAGACAGAATTCCTTTCAGTGAAACATCAACCACTATTACTGAATGTCATATGTAATAGAAATTTAACAAATCAACAAGTCACAAGAGTATATACTATATTTGTAATACATCACATTTTTATACTTTATAGAACCATGTTTCACTGAAATAAATTAAGGCATTTGTTCTTTTACCAATTATTTAGGCCTTCATTTTCAAAGGAGTCTAAAGACTTCTTAAGAAAACATATTTTCTTACCTCTATGTTGTTATTCATTAACCCACAGGCATCAGCAAAGTCTGGATGTTTGGTATTGATATAAGCTAACTCAATGGCCACTAGATTATGAACCTGCAATGCAATGTGATTCAGAGTTCAAAAATTCTGTGAGTAAATCTAATGCTAGTGAAAAGCAACGACCTACAATCTGAGAAACCGTAGTTAAACTGTCTATAGCAAAAGACCATTCTTGCTGTCTCAAAGACATTAAAGTTTTGATACAAAATGCAAGAAGGGAATTCATTCATTCATCACAATACATTCAGATCTTCAGCTATTTTGGATGTTACATCAGTTTAACTTGTTTGCTTTGTCAAGCTAACCCCTCTCCAGCAACAAACAGAACAATTTATAGCAATTTAATAAGCTTTATAGTAATAAAGTGAGCTAATTATTCAACCTTCAGCCACAAGCCACATAACATTTGATCCGGTGAGAGATGGCTCAGTGTGGGGGATAATGAGCACAGAAAAGATTTTCTACTTTTCACATCAAACACAGTCAATAACTGAAACACTTCGTTTCATCCCGAACAAACAGCCTAAAGCAGACTTCTATATAAAAATATATTTATTTAAACTCAGAAGTTGAAGTTTTAGTTTTCACTAGCTAAAAGGCATTATAAGGGGGGAAAAAAAAAGTCAACAGTTTGTGTTGATTTCTCTCCTAAGCACAGAGTAAGGACTACAAATTAATTTTCATCATTGTATCCTGAACTCTACAGTAAATGCGCAGCTTCTGTTACAAGGGAGGGAACTATACCTACATCAGAAAGACTAGGAGATGTTAAAACCAAGTTTTAACAGCATTCTTCTTGGCAAATTGAAACATAGAGGACAATTAGATGAAGAGGCTTCGCTCCATCCCTTAGGTTTTTTATGTACCTCACTTTTAATACAGAAGAAATTTCAAACCATGTAGATATTAAATACCTAGCTATTCAATAAATGTAAGTTTTCTTTAATAATCTGGGTTCCTGACATTACAAAGCAAACAGAAGCATGAAGAAAGATTCCAGAAAACACACACTTTTTCCAACAAAGTTATAGTAGATGGCAAATTACCATTTCATTTGTGACAGGGAGCCTCCTACGCAGAAGACAGGTGACTACTTCAACTATGGCATCATGCAATTTAGGAAACCTCAATAATTCCTAAAAACAAAACAAAAATTTAGTGATAAAACTTCCAGAATTTTTTAGGGAAGTGGGAGAAAAAAAGCCAGTACTTACAACATAATTCTAGCCATGTATTTTTACCTGTGTACTGTAATTACTACAATGCTGGATAATCCTCTGCATTTCTTCATGAACTAGCTCCACACAGCGTAAGCTAGGTTCTTCTAAACGTTTGATTTGTCTTTTTACCAGCAATTCAAATGAGACTTCAGGAACAAACAAGGCAGGACGGGGACCCTAGTTCATAAGGAGGGAAAAAGTTGTGAAATCCTGTATTAAATTAATATGTATTTCTAAGTAGTAATAGCTGATGAAGCCCAGAATAAATCACATCACGGTGCTTGCACCCAAAATAACACTCAGAAAAGGTCTCAAGTGTAAAATACATTACAAAAATAATTAAATATAAAAACCATAAAATACAGTTATTATCTTTAAGACAAACTCTGTATTAAATAATGATTAGCCAGCATCCTTATAGAATCTTGAAGCTTTCTCCTGCTAATGTCATTCTAGCCTTAAAATTATGACAATTCTTTCCACATTTGTAGATCCAAGTTTAAATGAACTTATTAATCATAAAGGCAAAGACATCCTCTTCCTAAGTTTGACAGTTCTGGGCATACAATTCTTACTGCAAGATAGGTGGGTTTTCTGTTAAGTATAATCATAATACTGTATCCATGATTTACAGTGTTTGGGATAATTTATGACCATACAGACCAATGCTTAGCTATAGAAAACACATTTTTTACCCGAAATTTCCTTTTTTTTTTTTATTTAATGCGCTTCAGAAACACAAAGATACGTCACATAAGACATTTTCTTTGTTACTAAATGCAGTTTTACATTTTACGTTTACATAAGGATAAAAACACGCACACAGATCACTGCCACGGAGTACCAAATGCACTCTAAATTTAGAGTAATTATTGAATACAGAAACTTGTCTGTCCACACCTAAAAGGACACAGTACAATAGTAGGCATAAGTGTCTGACATCTTAAGTCAAGGTTTAAGGTGTGAACATTCTGTACACTACAGAATTTAAAAGTGAACTTACTCTGATAATTCTTAGCAACACCGATTTCCATATTCACAAGAAACCAAATCTGTCTCATGAACACTCAACCATTGAAGAGCTGTGTCTTTACATAGAATTAAAAGATCTGAACTTGTCCTAGCCCATATATCTCAGCCTGAATCTTCATAATTAACAAAATTACTTAATGCAAAATAATTGAGGCAGTCTTCCATCACCATTTCTGTCATATAATAGCTTCAGTATAGCGTTGCCAAAGCTGGCCATGAGCTTTCAACCTGTAAGTAAGAGTAAGCATTTGCCTTAAACTTATTCCACATAGGATAATGGCTGCAAATTTGGATATGGTAATTTTTCCACTTAAAATATCAATAAGCAGGATTCAGCCTCTTCATATTAACCCATTCAGATGAGATCATTAATTCATATGACTGAAGGAGCATAAATTTGTTGAAACCTTATCTTCAAAGCCAAGGTACAGTAACAACACTTAGAAATACAGAAGAACACTCACAGTGGCATTTCTAATGGCAGTCAGAATATCAATTGTGTTAAGGCCACCCAGTGGGTCAACAGATTCTAAAGTTCTTCCAAAAGTCTCATGAAAAATGTAACAGATTCTTGCTCCACCACATCTGAAATAATAAAATAACAACTGAAGTAGCAAACAAGAAAAAAGTTCTCATTGCAGTTTGTAATCAAATTTTTTTTGAGTATGTTATGCTCTACTACAGTAATATTGCCAATGAAAGCCATCAAGAGCCACTGCATGCATCTAACTGCTTAGTCAATATACTAGAAAACCACTTCGTACTTACAGCTCTGAAGTCTCTATGTATTTTGCTGTTCCTTCAATAGTGTTACAATATTCTGTGGCAAATTTGGTAATAAGCTGCAATAAAGTGGCACTTTTGTCTTCAACAGGTTCCCCATAGCTGTTTAGTAGAGACTGGTACTGAGCAGCTAAAACATTGATTCTGGTTTTTAGTTCTGGCAAGCAATCTCTGATATGATGCATCAACAGCCTAAAAATGGAAAACAGTCCCTCATTAGAAGGAAGGAAAAATTTCAGATTTATAATCTCCATTAAAACAGAAAAAAGACAGAATATAATCACCAAAGGAAAACATTTACTCCAGAAAATTACAGCAAATTCAGAAATCAAGTTTTCCTTAATGTATCACTGTACAGTACCAAAAGAGACAGGAAATGTAAAAAATAAATGTTTACACATATTTCTAACACACCAATATACATCTTAGAGTATCTTTAAAAGCACATTTATTTTACTTTATGTAATATGTAATACCTATTCAGTGTTCTAGCAAGGTACTTGGTTCCATTTCGATTGGCTAGAGAAGGATACTTCTTTTGAAGAAAACCATACTCGTCACGAATGGAATCAGCTACACTCTTCTTATTGTTAATATCCAACTGACTCCTTAAGTTAAAAGGGAGAGTACAAACTAGTTAACAGATGCAAAGTAAAAATAATTTACACTTTTGCTTGTCTAAGCGGGACAGCTAACAGCTGCTTTTTGCTCTCCACACATAACTCATCTTCCTGAGATAACAAAGGGTTTTATTTGTTGCTCCATGCAGCACAGTCAACAAATCAATATGGGTAGCAGCTGTACACAAACTAAGCAAGGCTTTTATTAAAACTATATGAGATTCAACCTAGCTAATGCAAAAAAAAAAAAAAAAAAAAAGTGAACAGTATTATAGCTATACATATATTTGGCTGCATCAAAAGAAATGGGACCAGCAGGTTGAAGAAAGCGATCCTACCCCTCTACTCTGCTCTCATGAGAAGTTGGGTCTGGTCAGCCTGGAGAAGGCTGTGTGGAGACTCCATATCTGAAGGGAGCCTACAAGGATGCTGGAGAGGGACTCTTCATTAGGGACTACCATGATAGAACAAGGGGGAATGCATTTAAAATTAAACCAGGGGAAGTTCAGGTTAGATATAAGGAAGAAGTTCTTTACTGTGAAGCTGGTGAGACACTGAACAGTATGCCTAAAGAAGTGGTAAATGCTCCATCCCTAGCAGTGCTCAAGGCCAGGTTGGATGGAGTCTTGTGTGACACACTTTAGTGGGAGGTGTCCCTGCCCATGGCAGGGGGGCTGGAACTAGATGATCTTCAAGGTCCTTCCCAACCATAACTATTCTATGATTCTATACGCAGTTAGCACTAATATACACAAGATCTGTAGTGGATCACTGCTAATGTGAACAGCTGACCACAAGGATCCCTTAAGCCAAAAAACAAGAGTGGAAGGAAGTGGTGACACTACAGTTCTTTTAGGAGCAGCATCCCTACTCCTTTCTAAATTAGCTGCTGGTTGAATGGAATAAGGACAGACAGGATTAAGTGGGCAACAACCTTCTTGCTTGCCTGCTCTTAACTGTATTTCAATATCAAGTAATCTTATTCTTAAAACCATAGCCATGGTTAAAAAAAGGCTGAAAGCATCACTTCATATTAACATGATCTAAAAAATAACATCAATCTGCCAGACCAACCTGTTCACTACTCCAATGATACCAAGTTTGACTGGAATCACCCTTCCCATGAGCACATCCATAGCATCAGTGCCAGCATCCATGAGATCCAACTTTGTAATAACAGCAAGGGTTCTTCGGCCTACAAAAAGGAAAACTTTGATGTTTTGTCTTGATCAGGGTAGCTAAAACTCATCATTCGAAAAGCTCTTTCGCTGCATAAAGTTTAATACTACAAACCAGCATAGACTAGTTTGAACATGTGGTATTTGTCTCTGGAGCCCCTTATTAACAAGTGTATAAAACAGTATTTATCCGGTACTACTCCACTCACATACCTGGTAAAGAAAAAGGTTTAGGCACCATGCAGTTTGAAATTGGTCATTACTGACTACAGCAAACATTTTTGCATACTACATGAGGTTAGAGGTATTATGAAGAACTTGTGGAGAAGACTAAGTAAGGCAAGCAGGGGACTCAAGTGTGAGCGGACTGAACGTATTTCTAGCATGTATGTAGGACCAGCCACAATGGCAAACTGCTTGGAACTGTATTTGAAATACAGCTACCCACAGGAGAAGATGCTAAAGGAGAAAACAGGCCTACTTCCAGGGCAGTGCATCATATACATAGGCTCAAAGCTCCAAGAGATCGAACTAGAATCTCCAAGAGACCAAATCTCCAAGAGACCGAATAGATTCCATTCTTTGGAATCCATCCACTGAAGAAGCTTTAGGGGATTTAGTTTTGCTAATGAAACATATTATATTGAATATGTGTCTGAATGTTTTGTGAATTAAAAATAAGCTTCATATTGGACACTATGGAGGAAAATGTGACCTGAATACACTAAACAGGTAAATATTGCACATCTAGACAGAGGTTAACATGGACAGAGGATTTCTCTGGGACCTTGGTATTTCCTAGGCTTTTGGGTCTGAAAAAAATATGGCAAGAACTTTTTCTTTAAAATATAACACACTTTCAGGGTGTAAAAATAAACCATTACCTCAAGAATATCAGTAGGTTCTTGGATCCTGAAACTTTCAGATGAATACAAGCCAGAAAGTCTACCCACCTTTTAGTTCAGGTTCTCACTCACACCATTATTCAAACAGAACCTGCAACATGAGCTGCCACTCCAGACCTTTATAGTTTAGAATTCTGGGAAGCGATCCAGAAGTCGCAGCTGATCATTTTTACAGGGATAAATTAATCCTTAGTAGAAGTCACTAGACTAACAGCTAAACAGTCAATTACTAGTTGTGGGATGGCCTATTCTCTCTAGTAAAAGAAAAAACCCTGAACACTAAAGCATGAATTCATCCTAGCAGATCTCTGTAAACTACTAAAAAAAACTCACCCAACCAACCATATCTCAAACCTCCCAACATTCTGTAATGCCATTTTGCTGCTCTGGAAACAGAAGTAGCTTCTATGACTCCTAAAATAGTTATGTGGCTTATAACTACTAAAATAGTTGTTTGTAAGCCAGAAATGCATTTGATATTAATTCATCACAGCATTCTCCAAGTTGCAGAGAACTCTGCAGGAAGTCCCTAGGCAAACAGAATAATTGCATTTTCTAGGAAAGGTAGTAACATTTGTTTTTCTTACTACTTTTTGCTCAAACAACTTCAGTTTTAGGACTTAAAAAAGAAGTTGAACTACAGGATCCAGTTTTTCTAACTACTCACCATCTGGATCTACCTCCCGTGCAATTTTAAGCGCTTCTGAAGTGGCCATGTCTGTGTTAGCAGCTGTGACTGCCAGAATAATTGAATTTGGGTTGCTGATGAATTGAAGGATTAGCTCTCTTATTTGAAGTTCAATATCCTTAGGTTGATCACCAACAGGCACCTAGAGGAAAAAGAAAAAAACAATGTCTAACTGTTCAAAATTGTATATTTATGCCTGTGCGAGACCACTCATTGAAAATTCATATCCTATACCACGAGTTTTCCAGCCTTTTCCTTTCCCCTTCACAAACAGGAAAGAAATGATCTTGAAAGGTATACAAATCAAAACCACCTTTAAAGAAATAAGAATCAATTCAAATTATTTGATACTGTTGTTAAGAATTTATTAACTAACTTATTATTAAGTTAAGAACAAAGAACCACCTACATAAATGGCAAAGTAGGGGGTACACATGCACAGGCAAGGCAAGAAGTCGTCATCTTCATGCCACAAAAGACTATTTAGTCTCAAACCTGAATAAACATGACATGAACATTTCTTCTAGTTATCCTTACTTTTACGCAACTTATGCAAACTATACATAGCAAGTTATGGAAAAGCAATAGGGAAAACATTTTCGAACTTGTCAGCTACCCACCGATATCTGCAGGTGCAACTTTAAAACTTCCAAAGCTACCTCTTCTACTAAAACAACATGCACTTCGCACAATGCTCCCAATCCCTCAGCTGTATATAGGAAGAACTTAAGCAAATCTACCTTTTACAACAGCAAAGTGCATCAGAAATGCAAATCTTACAGCAGAAGATAGTGACATCTCAACTTTATATAACCAGCTACTTAACCTGAGAAAAACTTCAATAATACAGAGTAATGCCAAAGTATGAACATACACTCTTTGTTTCAAAATACACTGTTCACAGTGAATCAAAAGACAAGTATTCTGCATCTTACCTTTGTCATTCCAGGTAAATCCACAAGAGTCAGATTTACAACATTAGATGAAAAAATCTTAAGATGAATAGGTTCAGGACTGATCCCCTAGAAATAGTAAAATTCGATCACTGTACTGTATTATGTAAATGACCATTCAGAAAGCCAAAAGCTGTTCTTTCATATGAGAATTCTTCCATCATATACATTACAACTATATGGTGAGGAAAAAGACAGCTACATCTGCGCAATTCCTTCATATCTGGAAGCAGCCTTGTTTTCCTCCTCAATATAATGCATAAACGTTTATCACATTTCAGTGATTATACAGATATGCAAGAATAGAATACTCAATTTTCTAATTACATGTAAAGCCAGTTATGTGGAAAATGAAAGCAAGTTTAACTCGAAGTTTCAGTTTTGCACTATTATTAACGAAGCTCTGAAGTAAAACAACAGCAATTCTTTGCATTTTCTTTTAGTTGAAGTCATTTACCTCACAAACCCAGTGGGGAAAAAAAAAATCTCAAGCAGCAACACTGTGTTCATTAGAATAGTTCAATGATTTTCACTTCCAGCTGCCGAAACTGTTGAATGAGGGTTTAAGCAGCAAGAGAATCTACAGCAAGACAAAGATAGTGCAACATTTACCTTATTATTTCCTGAAATCCTCTCTGTTTCATTTTCTATTTCCTGACGAATTTCATCAAAATCTGTATAGATCTAAGTATGGAAGAAAAAGACTTTAAGCATCCACTTACCCAACTGCACAATAATGCTCTCTTCTCCAAGAGACACTCTGTGACCCAGTGTACAAGAGGTGAGAAAAAATTACTATCAGACCCTAAACTAATGCCAATAGCAGTACAGTGCTAAAAATTACAGAATTTGTAATCTTAGTATTTAATCTGTTAATACTCTGAGATGCAGTTAATAACCCACTGATGTCAGACATGTATAAAATAGTGCTCACTTAAAGAGAATTTCAAACACTTAATTCCACATCAAATCTAGTTGCAATCCTCTGAAGTTAATAAACAACACAAAGATAAGAAGAGTTTCAGGCTACAAGAGCAGGAAGAACAAGGACAGTTTCATTTCAAATTTTTTCCACTCTTGTCAAAACTATTCTCCTTGCACCAATCCAAAATACGTTATCATAGAGCTACCCTTACACAGGTTCCTTCTGCATTCCTTTCTAGATTTCCTTCAATTACTAGCACTCTCTAGAAGGTAAGGAAACCATTTTAAAGTAACAAATTCATCTGCCGACAAAAAGATTAATTTCTTAGAATAATGATTTAAGCTTTGACCCTCTTACTGAAGTCCTAGGTCATTTAATCTGTTCCTCCCCCCTGATGCTCATTAGGCTCTTCCTTCCTTGTCATAGCTTTCTGACAAATCTCTGAAGTAGCCATTTCTTCAAAGGACTGAAATGACCTGTGATTATATACTTCCTTGTCTTTACAATGTCCTTTCTAATTTTCTCAGCACACAAAAAAAGAAAAAAAAAAACTAACAAAATAACACAAAAAGGATTAAGGTAAGTAACTTGGCAGAATCAATGACCCTCACTACAGACAACCATTAATAAGCTTTCCATCTTGAATTTAAAAGTATGTTTTCAGAAGTTTTCTACTCATAAAAAGCAAACCAGAAAACCTTCAATATTCTGGCATATAGTATAGCAGGTAAAGGAACCTCCTTTTTGGGAAAGTCAATGGAAAAGATATGCAATTAATTACATATATGATAGCGTATTTATGACACTGCTACTCCATCATCAGAGTAAACATACCTTATTTTTCGTGTGAAGAAATTTACCCCACTCTGCAGCATCTATCTCTGAAAACAAAGAATTGATACATGAGGAAGTAGATCTTTCCATTTCATTTTTCCAAGACCTTGTTTGTTGAAAATTACTGATTTTTTTTCCCCAAGCAGCAAGAGAAAAATTAGTCTGCTTCTTACACTTAGATGTTAAATAGCTCATACAGTTATGATTCTGCTTATTACTGTGTAATTCTGCTGTATGATTGCATACATTTATGATTCTCCTTATGTAAACACTACATCTCATTACTCTTTAATTTGCCTCTCTTGCACAAGTCCATCTTCCTAATGGTGACTGAGTCAGTCATAAGCTATCCTACCATTCTTCAGAAATAGTCTAGTCCATTAAATATCAGCTTGCAACAGAAAACAAAAGAATTATTAGCAATAGTTAAAAACCCTGAAATAAACACTAGCTTTTAGCATCTTTTCCTTTACCATGCAAGTGTGATCAAATTACAGCTGAAAGAAAAAGTTAGAAAAACCTGTAGAATGAAAACCAAGCAAACAGAAAATACATAAGAACTCTGCATAGCAATATAGTCTTGTAGAACATGTCTCTTCCCAAATCTGTCAAGGACCAAACATCTTAACTCTTGCCAGTCACCACTGATGCCCAGAATGACTTGGGGCTATTCAAGAGAAGTCCCAGAAATAGCAAAGTTTCGTCAGTTCCTGCTTAGTAGCACAGGCAGCAGTCTGAGTCACACTGTGAGATATTGACACTTCCACAACTAGGTTTCCAAGTAGTAGTCATAAATTTCATTTAAAATTTTCAGTTTGTGGTTATTTCTCCTCTGTTCCCCAATACAGCAATCGGCTCTAGAAGAATAACCTACAAGAAATGTGGCCATTTGGCTAACACACAGTTTACCTACAATCAAGTAATCTCGCAAAGCATTTTTCCACTCAAGTTTAATTTCAAGATACTGATCAACAGATTTTTATTTTTTTTTTAAGGATTTGGGAATTAAAAGTGCAGGAAATTCTATGAAGCAGCAAAGGCACAGAAGAAAAGCAAAAATCATTTCATTCTAATGCAACAACATCAGAAAACTAAAAATCAACCAGATCACAAGACTCAGCAAAATAATCAATCAACACAGTAGCCAAAGTGTAAAAGTAAAAATGTAAACAGCAATAAAGTGCCATGAAATGTATGTGATTAGTGTATATAAGCATGCACTTTATGCATAGGGAGAAAAAGCAAGTGGATAAAGGCAACCTTTAGAAAGGTGTCTTGGATTTTTCCATGTAGCAGGGTCTGCAGTTAAAGAGAAACAGCATTGAATGATGTTTAAAATTTTTAATCAGATTTAATATAACATTTTATTAACTTTCAGTACCAGACTGTATTACAAAGATCACAAATGCATGCAGACAGATGTGCGTGCTGCTCTACTATTGATGAGAATGTAACATATTAACAATATGCACAGAAATAAGATCTTAACTAAAACACTGATAAATTATTCATATTATTCAGATAATCTATACAACAAAGTGTACTTGATGATAACGTTATTATTGCTGTTCATCTAATTCCAACAGTTTACAATATTTTATCAGAGCACAGGAAACAGCACCATTAGGTTCTGCAAAGCTGAACTTCTTTGGTGAAGTATGTTTCTCATCATTTACTCATGGCAAGAACAATAAAAATGTTTCCTTATTCTTTCTTGTCACTGGAAGTAATAGTACTGTACAGGAACAAAACCTGAGGTTTGCATTAATCATTCTAATGCTCAGTTAAAAAAAAAAAAACAAAAGAGCATTATGGCAGTTCTGAGACAGATTTGAGAAGAGACAACATTAGCTATCACCCTTCTCAACTTCTAAGTTTTTTAAATTATTTATGGAAATCCCATTACCAAGAATAAAAAATTCCAAACTTTTTATTGAAAGGTTGATGAGTTTACAACTTTTTTTTATGTTCTAGCAGTACAGAACCATGGAACTGAAAGAATCAAAATAAACTGGTAGAGATATTTTTGGCATGTGCCTGTGTGGCACAAAATGCAAGTAACACAGCAACAATCAATTCATCAGTTTGGAAAACCTTGGACATCTGGGTAGTTACTTTAATATCCTGCTCAGGTCAGTAAGTTAAAAGTTTATCATCTATGGAAAATTGCTGATTTAGATGGACTGAGTCCATTAAGGAAAAAAATTAAAAAAAAAAAAAAAAAAAAAAATACTAATTTTATCCTTTCTGTTCTGCAGGCACCTGAGCTATGAAGAGATCATTGTTAGGAATCAGCTTTTGCTTGTCTTTGTTGGTAAATTGGCAAAATTACATATCAGCCTCCAAAGTAAGTGCAAAATGACAGGGCTCATTAATTTCAGGTTATTAAACAGGTTTAATTTATTTATAGTTCAGAGAAAATAAACCAAAATGCACATATAGGAATAAACCACAGTATCTTCAAGATTTCATTGCTCATCCCCTTTTAAAAATTACGTATAATAAAGGCATAAAGCCAGGAAGATATAGAGATATTGTTGCCATTATATTTGAAAGATAAGGACCAAGCACTCTGCTGTTATATCCCTCAGAGGGAGATGTATCCTCCTAGGACACACTGGTTTAGTCTTCATTTACTGGGTTTATAGCGGTATTGGAATGTGCAGCTAGGTACTAGGCTTAGCTCTATGTATAAAGAAATGCTTTGGTTCAGTACAATCTGTTAACTTTTCAAAATGCATATCAAAAAAAGTAACCAGAAGAACTGCGTTTTAACTTGTTAACATCTATGGATCAAAGGAGACTTAACATTTTATAAGCTTTAATAAGCCACATGTTTTCTTTGCTATACGTAACACAAGAGAAAAGTGAAGCCATATTAAATGGCTTAGTCTTAACCTCAGCCTTGGTGAACATACAGAGAAGGGGGAAAAAAAAATAAAAATGTGAAGGAAAAATGTGAAGGAATAAATGCAGTCTCCTGAAGTGTACACAACAACAACAAAAGAACTCATCTGGTCCAAGTATAAGCTTTTACAAATCTCACTTTATACACTGGGGAAACTCTTGCCCCACACTTCTGAGGAAGTCTATACAGAAACCCCTTTAATACTTAAGAAAAATTACCCACTAGCTTGAATTTAATGCAAAAGAGTTTTTAGGAATGGAGGAAGGATTTGCATTACTCCAATTGCAAGAACGTGCAAGGCAAGGAGAAAATATTTTAAATAAGCTACACTGAAAATCCCAATGTTCCGGTTAACATGTAGAACTCTTTTTTTTTTTTTTTTTTTTTAATCGCTGTAATTTCACTGGTGTATCAATCTTCCCCACATTATGTTACTTTCTTTAAGGCAAAACTTCAATCGAATTAATCACCTGTTACATTCAAGAGTCAATGCCAGATAAAAGTGTGCAGAAATGACATTTTGGTCATTATAAAATTAAGTATTACAGATTATAAGAAATTATTAAAACAGTGGCTATTAAAAACAAACTGATACTGCCTTTCAAAAAACCATCTCCCAAATAAAGCAACAGTCCTTTTGCCTTTCTGGCTTTTTATATCTTTGAGTGAGACCCAAAAACTTTATAGAGTCAAGGAACGGTTCAGGTTGGAAGGGATCTTAAAGATTATCTAGGTGCAACTCCCCTGCCATGGGCAGGGACACCTTCCACTAGACCAGGCCGCTCACAGCCATGTACAACCTGGCCTTCAACACTGCCAGGGATGGGGCAGACACTGCTTCTCTAGGCAACCTGTGCCAGATTATGTATTTTCCTCAAGATTGCCTTCCACTAAATTCTTACTCCTAGAGGTCCTATACTGGAATGCACCTTTAAGAAGGTCAAATACTGTACAATGCTAACTAACTTTACCTATGTACCCCTTCTCCCTAAACAAGTGGAAATGTTCTTCATACACAATGGGAGCTCAAAGAAGCTGTTCAGAGTCATAGAGGATTTCTTGCAGAATGGAAATGAGAACTTTCTAAAAACTAAAAACAACAAAATCAACAAAGCATGAAGAATCTTAGCTGTTTTCCTAGGATTCTAGCTCCCATATCGTCACAGCTCTTCAACACAGCAGACTACCATCTAAACTCTTTCCCCTCTACCCCATCTCTTCCTAGCTGTCTTTCTCTAAACAGACACACACACACAAAATTATCCAATTTATGAAAAAAAAATGCACATCTTCCAATTCCTTATGTATGTTGCACCATTTTTTCTATCCCTGACACTAACCAGATGGCAAGCTCTTGAGTGAAAGCCCTTCTCCTGCTGTGCTTCTATAAAGCTAAGTACAATGAAGCTCTCGTTTGGGAGGTAGGCACAAGAGACTCCTATTTGAAGTAGAGAGCAAAAAGATGACAAAGAAGTGTTGATTTATCAAGCAACAGATCACTGTTAATTATTCCTGTGTTCCATATCAATTCTATCTGTTCAGTTTTGAATAACGCTTAGCTTCCCATCAACGTTTAGCTACCACAATAGGTGTTTAGCTACAATACCAATTTAATAATTCATGAGACCAGACACTTTTCTTGCAATCTGGTAAGACAACACCATACTGTGGTCACACCACAAACGCACCGTATGTGCTGAATCACTAGAGATTAACAATAAACAGCAAAAGCATAATGAGAACATTTTCTTCATACCATACCACATACATCTCAGTCTGAACTATCATATTAGGAAAACACAGCATTTTATATTTAATAGCAATATTTTCTATCTTGATTTCTTGCATTGACCACTGCAGAAGGGTATCACACAGCTCATCAGTGACTTTAAAGATCGTATCTACTGTTCCTCAATGTTGCATCTTAAAAAATCATACATTAATTCAGATGTCTGGCTGCAATTCTTTCTCAGCGTTGTATTAAAAACCAGGAAGCCTTCTGGAAGCAAACATTCAGACAGAGGTAAAATTTAAGCTTGTAACAACCACAGACTAGTACTATTTTTACATGGGCATGTTCATATGTAGTAGTAGTATATACCTAGAGTAAGCATTATGATGGAAAAAGGGGACAAATTACAAAACAGAAATTGAAAAAAAGAAGCAATTGCGAAAGAACTATTTGTGTGCACAGTTCATTGCCAGCACACTCAGAAAACAGTGGCCAAAACTAGATACTCTCTAGTCCAATATTCAATTTTTAAAGAAAACCCTCATGCAGAGAAAAACTTTTCCTGCAAGACCATGGATTTCCCTCCAAGAAATCCTAAAAGCATTCAACCCTACCTCAACACGTACCTCATAACACAATTATGATCTGTAGCAGTATAGTGACTTATTACAATGTTAGAAAGCACAGCCCAAGTAAGAGGTCGCCATCTTTTTTCTTTCCAAGATACCTGATCCTATCTCAGATCTGTACATATGCTAAACCAGATCAGCGACAAAACCATTTAGACTGTGATTTACTTGGATTTTGGAGGCAGGAGAGAGACATTTTAAATGCAACTGGTAAGTCACAAAGGTTTGTCTCTTCTTAGCAAACAAGCCTACGTCTCTCTCAAAGGAACATCAAAAAATTATAACATGCACATATTAGATACTGATTTAAAAAAAAAAAAAATCTAAATGGGCCTCAAATATTTGGTTAAATTATTTAATTAATTTATTATGCAATAATATTGTCCCATTTTAGATTTAAAATCTGAAATACCAGATCAAATGCAACTCACAAGAGAAAGGCTCTGCATTGACTCAGAATGTTTTAATTATGAAACTACCTTTTATACATGTGAAGTTACAGAACAAGATCATGTTTTGCCCAACAACTCAGAATCAAAGCATTTTGAAAAGTACCGGAAACTGTACACTGCACAATACAAGTAACATAAATCCACATTTGAAGAGATCAAATGTATCATTTCTGAAAGGTTGCCCAGAGACATTCTGAATTCACCACCCTTGGATGCTTTCAAGACACAACTGGATAAAGCCCCAAGCAACCTTGCCTTGAGTTCAGTTAGCCCTTTCTTGAAGAGGAGGTTGGACTAGAGACATCCTAGGATTGTTTCCAACCTGAGTTTCCTGCAGTTTTTCACAATCCAGCACACCCTGGATTACACAATAGAAATTTTTAATTGTTGTAAGCACAAATTGTGGTCTCTGATTGTTGCAAGAATGGAAATTGGACCTTTAAACTGCACAATATTAGTAACTGTTCTTCAGAAACAAAAGTCTATAAATATTACTGCCCGAATGAAGACCTTAGTCCCACTGTAGGGGAGGATCAGGTTTGAGATCATCTCAGGAACGTGAATGTGCACAAGTCCATGGGATCTGATGAAATACGTTCATGGGTCCTGAAGAAGCTGGAGAATGAAGTTGCTAAGCCACTGTCCATCATATTTTAAAAACCATTGTAGTCAGGTGAAGTCCCCAGTGACTGGAAAAAGGGAAATATAATGCTCATTTTCAAGAAGAGGGAAATGGAAGACTTGTGAAACTACAGACCAGTCAATATCACTTCTGTGCCTGGCAGGATCATGGAGAAGATTCTCCTGGGACTCACGAAAAACAGTAAGGTGGTTGGTGACAGCCAGCATGGCTTCTCTAAGGGCAAATTGTGCCTTACCAATCTGGTGGTCTTCTATGGTGGGGCTACAGAACATCAAGATAGGGGCAAAGCAATTAACATTGCCTCCCTGCACTTGTACAAAGTATTTGACACTGTTCCGCATGACATCTTTGTCTCTCAACTGGAGAGAAATAAACCTGACAGATGGACCACCTGGTGGATACTGAATTGGTTAGATGGCAGCACACAGAGTTTCTGTCAACAGTTCAATGTCCAGGTGGAGACCAGTAACAAGTGGTCTTGGGTGTCGGGACAGAGCTTGTTCAATATCTTTGTTGGCAACATGGACATTGGAATGCTGATGGCACTAAGATACATGGTTCAGTTGATATGCTGGAGGGAAGAGATGGGATAAAGGACTGTGACATGCTTGAGAGGTGGGCCAGTGCCAACCTTACGAAGTTCAACAATGTGTAGTGCAAGGTCCTACACCTGGGCTGGAGCAATCCCAGGCACAGCTACAGGTTGAGCAGAGAAGACATTCAGAGCAGCCCTGTGAGGTGTTGGTTGACTGAACATGAGCCAGTAGTGTGCGCTCACAGCCCAGAAAGCCAACTGTATCCTGGGCTGCATCAAAAGGAGTACAACCAGCAGGCTGAAGAAGGTTATCCTGCTCCTTTGTTCTGCTCTCCTGAGACCCCGCTTGGGGTACTGTGTGAAGGTGTGGTGTCCTCCACATAAAAAACACATGGAGCTGTTGAACAAGTTCAGAGGAGGGCCACAAGGATAGTAAGGAGGCTGGAGCACCTCCCATATGCAGACAGGCTGAGAAAATTGGGGCTGTTCAGCATGGAGAAGAGAAGCTACATCGAAACCACACAGCAGCCTTCCATTATATGAAGGGGGCCTACAAGGATGCTGGAGGAGAGACTCTTAATTAGGGACTGTAGTGACAGGACAAGGGGTAACAGGTTAAAACTTAAACAGGGGAAGTTCAGGTTAGACCTAAGGAACTTCCCTACTGTGAAGGTGGTGAGGCACTGGAACAAGGTTGCCCAAAGAAGTGGTAAATGCTCAATCCCTGGTAGCGTCCAAGGTCAGGACAGAGCCTTGGGTGACATGGCCTAGCGTAAGGTGTCCCTGCCCATGGCAGGGGGGTTGGAACTAAATGATCTTAAGGTCCTTTCCAATCCTAACTATTCTATCATTCTATGATTACATTAAAAGGAATACTGTAAAGAACCACTGATACCTTGACTTACTATCGCTAAAAATACATTAAAAAAAAAAAAATTGAACACAATGAGAATTACAGCCTGAAGTTTACCACACCATCAAAAGCCTGTGTACATTTTACTGCCTACATGAAAAAGCTAAGATTTATCTTACAATCACAAGGTGGCTATGATTCCGCTGCTCTTTCATAACCTCAAGTGCACTAGTTTGTATAGAACGAGTATTTAAAGTCCTAAGGGACAGGTGAGATTACTTTCTTGATCTGCTAGAGATGAGTTTCAAAGTAAACAGCTTCAGATCACTTTGTGTGTAGTTCTTCATGTGCTCGGAATCTCCCAGTGTGGCTCAGTAAGGTAGTATCTGTACACTACAGAACATGCCCATTAAAATTTGTTTGCTTCTAGTACATTTGTTTTCCTTTCTTTTTCTGCCACCTCTGTTCAGAAATCACCTAATTCCTAACTTCTTTTTAAGAAGTCACATACTCATCTTCTCAAGGAAAAATCTTATTTATACAGCAAAAGAGGAGGGGAAGAAAAATACATACAAGAAAATTATGTTCTCTACACTCCAGACAATCATAACTGAAATGCTTTCTTCAGTATGCTTTTTTCAAGTGTTTCCTAATAGAAAAATTTAAAACATTAAAGATACTTTGAATATCCAGATTTTGACTTCTAAATGATATTTCTAAATGGACAGAACAGATGCAACAAGAGCCATTTTTTTCAATTGATTTTTCAGTCAAATGAACAAGACAGATTCAGTCTCTTTCCTTCAAGGCAAAACACACTCTTGGATCACACTTACCATTTTCATCTCCAGCTGTTTTCCGACCATCCTCTGGGGAAACATGCACCAGCTGCAGAATAAGGGGTCTCCGGGTGACAACTCCAGTACCTCGTGGGAGCAGATCCCTCCCCACAAGACTTTCCAACACAGAACTCTTTCCACTGCTCTGAAAATTGGAATACAGCTACATGACTTTCTTAAACATCAAAATGCTATAATATTTTAGTTTTAGCTTGCTTTCATCGCCCCTGCAAACAGTAGTCCACAGTAGTCCACAGTAGTCTATACAGCGCCTGAAAAAGCATCTAACAGACTTGCCACACGTAACAGCAGTATCACACTGCATAGGCACTGAAGGACACAAATCAGCTACAAACCAGTAACTGCCTAAACATGACTGGGATACTTAAAAAGCCATGGGACACTTAGAAGCCATGTAGATACGTGTATTTTCTATCTCTTAAGACTAAATTAAACACATAACAGGCTTCAGAAAAAAGTAATAGTCTATTGAAACATTTTCTACCCCAAATATTAATCTCTAGAGAAACACTTCTGGAAAAGAAAAAATAATTTTTCTTACTAATGCTCAGAAAGAAATTCTGTCTTCTACCACATCAACTTCTAACATCTTGCAGTAACACTTCACGCTGTAGACTAAGAAATTTAACTTCCTGTTAATATTAGCATGGACTGGCCATATTAATACTAAGCAGGAACATTATACAAAAAATATATTAACTATGTACACTTGAGTACATTAAGCTATAACAATTTTACATTCCTTTCAGTTTGCTTTTTTTAGTATAATGTATTAAATCAGCTCCATAAGTGCAGTGTTTGATATGTTAAATAAACATTGTTTTATACTGTCTCTCCAACTTTGTGTACATAGAAGTATTTACAACTGGACTGCAAACATCTGTCTGCATAATAAGAAACTGTAAGAAGTTATAAAAGCTGTGAAATTACAGATATGCTTTGAGAATCTCACATTTAAAATGTTCTTCTGTAGAATTTTTGAATAAAATACAGAATTGGACTATATGGTCCAATAAGCAGCTGTGAACATATAGGTTTTAAATGTGATTCAAGACTACTACCATGATAAAATTAACCATAAGCAAACAACAGGCCCAGATATGTCACCCTAATACTTTAAAAGTCCAACCAATAAGATTTTGTCTTCTTAAATGAACTGTATTAATCTCTTACAGTTTCCTTCAGCTGGACAGTCAGCATGGGCATGCTATGAGAAAACCTGCTCTGACAATCATTGCCATCAGCTAGGAAATGTTTCTATAATCATGCTGCTGCCAAACAACTCTCTTAAAAACCCCAACAAAACAAAAAACCCCAACAGATGCTTCTGACAGCTCGAATGTGAATTACTGCTCTACAACCTCAGTTCAGCTTTCTAGTTCTGAAAGAATAGATTCGAGCCTTCAAGTAAATCATAAAATGTGTACATAATATAGCATACCATAAAACAAAAAGCAGTGTTAAATATCTTGTAAATATCATACACTTAATGACATCATAGGTGACTTTTCTAAAAATGAAAAATAGATCAGCAGAAATGAAGCAACACAGCATTATCAAACAGCACATATCTAACAGTGTCGTAAGACAAAATGGGAACATGAGAGGATCAGAACCTATTAAAAAAGGACTTAAATGCAGAAGTACAAAAGAGATATTAAAATACAAGGTCAAACCCCTAGAAAGCCTGAACAACAGAAAATGAAAATCTTTTCTTCTAACACTTCACTGTGTAACTATGCTTTATGGCACAGAACGTCAGTTGTCTCAAGAGATGACTAACAAACCAATGCAGATTGTATATTATTTTTCAAAGTAAATCTAAGTCAAATTTGACAGCAGTGAGATCAACTATTTACAGCAAGCAGGGAGGACAAAGTCACAGGAAAAAGAAATAAAGCTTATCAAGATTTTTTTGCTTCAAAAGACCCTCTTACGGAGTAATTAAGAATTTTCTTATTCACCTGATCTTCTTCAATGAACTTTGGGCACCTTCCATGCAAGGAGCTTATGACAGGATATTGGGCACTGAAATCTTACCTAACAGTCACTGAAGAACAATTTGGCCAAAGAACAAACTGGCTCTGGAATACTCCCTGGAAGAACTCCCATTGTAGCAAACTTCTCAAGAATTAATAGTATTACAGAATGTAAGAAAACATTCATTTCAGAGTGACAAATAACAAACCACTTCTTAACAAACTTTGTAATTTAAAACACATGGAATGCCTATTCAAAAACATGAGACATGGTAAGAGTTCATCAGCTGCACTGGAAGGTAAAAAGCAAATCCAGCAGGGTTTCACTTACTAAAAATATTTTTAGCATCTTTTGAGCCAGATTTCTTACTCATGGGTAGAACAGTCTCAAAGGGCTAGAAATGAGACTTAGAGGAAGTGGCTTCTGAGCATATAATTCAAGTAAAGAAGAGTTAGTATTAAATAGCTGAAGTCCTCACCAAAAACCTCAACAAGACAGGAAACCAAAATCCATGGCAGAAGGTGTTGCACACTACTGCTCATTGTTTCATCCTTTCAAAAGAGTAGTACTGAAGAAAGCTGAGATGGGCACATACCAAAATATGCATAGAACTAAAACGCTGTGTCTTACACCATTCTCACAGTTCTCTTTGGATGTAGAAGGAATGACATGGATCCTTTGCAAATATGAAGTCATGCATTAGATAAGACACTACAGAACTCCACGCATCAGGAAATTTGTTTCAAATTGCATTACATTCCCTATTAAAGCAATCTGTTCTTGGAACATAATACACTATCTAATGATGCACTCCTTAACCTAGGCCCCATATACATCCATTACCAAGAATTATCTGGGAAGTGGTAAGGAAAGCAATAAACACAAAGCTCATCTTTTTTTTCTGACAGCAGGAAGAACTGAAGTATATGGGCCTGCTCAGAATATAAATTCAGTCCAGCCAGTCATTCATGCAGCGAATTTAGACAGAGACTAATACTGATAACGAGAGGTACCACAGAATTTTTAGGATTAAGTCCACAGCAGCATCCCACTTGTTTTGTCATCTTTTGTCATGGGAATAGCTCATTGTGATTTTACCCATGGACTTAAATCCATAAACTCTTTCCACGACTGGTGCAGAAAAGCATTAACAAATTCTAACTTCTTATGGCAGGTCAGTCAGATTTTCCTCTGGACCCTAATACTTGACCCTTATTTGAAATATCTAAAAGCTAAGATATTCAGAGGAACTTTATTCGATTGCTCAGAAAAAAAGGGCAAATACAGGAACATCTGTCTTTGTTGATTCTTTAACCATTGTATCAAACTTCCACTGTTAAATGTTTAACTCTCTGCTCTGTTGACTATGCTCAGTCTCACAGATAATCACCTGAGTTTGATGAATGGTAAAGCTATTTTTCCCAGAAGTACTAAGATGGTAAGAAATGAGGCACACAAAGGATTAGATGTTTTATTTCAAGACACTCTGACACATCTATGATGTAAATCTCATCAGCTTTCACACTCCATCCTTAAGTTATATTTTCGTCATTGAAAACAGCATCTTCAGGTTAATCTAAAATAATCAAGGATGAAGGGCAAAACAACACGGAACAACTGTGCAGTTACTCTTTCAAATTAAAAAGCTGAACTCAGTAAGAACTGTCATCCACTCCAAAAAGCCAGCATCTCTACTGTTCCAATGATCTTGCTTCTGCTTCCCGATCTTTCATTTCTTTTTTACTTGTTACTGCATATTTCAACCTTGTGCACTTATTGAGTATCAAAAGGCATTAAGCCAATCCTTATGAGAAAATTTGTTTTGCAACTTGCTGTACTGCTAACCACATTTTTCAGGAATTCAGCAGCAATGCATGACAGAAGCAGATACAGCACATGACTTTATAGTTGTCCAGCTTCATTAACAGCAAGGAATGTAACTTTAAAAACACTTCAGAGTTGTTGACAAGCCAAATGGAAGAGAGTTTGTATTGAAAATTTGAGTAACACTATGAAGAACCATTTCCATTTGTCCCAAACATTTAAATAATCGGCTTTCTTACTCTTTTTCCAAGTCTTCATTAGCATTCCTAATTTTAGAAGATCTGCACCCCATACCCAACAGCATGCAAAGATGCCTTCTTCATATCAAAGAGAACCCTGACCCAATTTGCTTCCACTATTGATAGTTGCCTTCTGCTTTGAGCCCCATCTGTAAGTACAAAGGCCTAGAAGACCCTACAGGTAAAGATCAAGGCAAAAAAAAGTACCACGTGCCTCAGCCTTGTCTGTATTTACTGTCACTAAATCAGGAATCACAGTCAACTGCAAACCCGTAGTTTCCCCAGTCCGCTTTTCCTCTTGAACTTCCACCACCATATCCACAGTTATTCTTGATGTCTTTGATGTCCCTTACCAGTTCCAACTGTAGTGGAACATTAGCCTTAATACCATCTTTGCATATGTAGCCAATGTTATACCCCTGAGCAGCTTGTCCTCACTTCTATCTCCTGCATGAGCCTTCTGCATTGGTGCTCAGTCATGAATTCCCTCCACAATGCTGTCCTTACATGATTACTCATTTTCCTGAGCATCTGTATGGACTACTGCTTTGTGCTTCAATGAGATTGTCTTTAAAGGCATGTCAGACCTCTTGAGCTTCACTGTCCCATAACTCACTGGATCCCACTACTTAGCTCCGTAAATAAGTTGAAGTCTGCTCTTATTAAGAAGCCCATGCAGCAAGAAAGCATACACAGAAGACTCACCTGGATTCTTACTGACGCACAAGAACCATGAGATTTTTTTAGTCCTTTGCTCAGATTGTTGATTGTTGCATATTTCAAGTATTACCAAAATTATAAGGGACTTATATTGGCTGCAACAAATTCCAAGTCATTTTACAACAATCTGCTGACTTCCCTCTATCTATCTTCAGATTTCTTAAAAGTTTTGTGGAGCCAGTGTAAAATAAACCATCTGTGGAAAAAACCCTTTTTAAATAAATCTGTCCAATAAACTACTGGTGAACATCCAGCGAGGAAACTGGTTAAAAGAGGTGTAAGCTATCCTGGAAGAATTCAGCATGCTATAACTAAAGAACAGCAAATTTTATGATATTTCTTTTTCCAGGTTCTGCAAATATGAATTATTCTGAAATAAAAAGTCAGCACACACACAATTCCAGAGCAGTTCCAAAAGAAAACTGCTTCGGTTGGAATAGCGATTGTGGAAAAATTTTCCTACGTGAACCATGCTAAGCTGGTTCGAAACAGCCAACAAATCTGAAAAGGTATTTACTCAAAAGCTAATTTTGAAGTTATATGCAGGAAAAATGAATTATTGCAATACATTCTTTGAAACAAAATTATACTTCTAAAAAGATTCAGAAGACCTAACAGGCCAATTCCAACTTGACAAAGCACTGAAACCAGCATAATATACTGCCAGCTTTTGCAAAATAGATTTTCCTCACGATAGATCTTGACTGGATCAGAAGACCGCTGCTCTTGCAGGCCATTCCCCATTCACTGGAACTGGAACAGAGAGCTTCCCTGAAAGAGTGAGGAAGAAACTGGAAGTCACAGGAACTCCCTCCACTAAAGACAGCTTATGTTCAAGCAGTAAGGAAAGCCGTAATTTGCATGGTTCTGTCAAACTTCTTCAGGAATCCTTTATTTACACCATACCTAAATGTAGATACATGCCAAACAACAGCAAATAGATAAAAGATTGGCAGATTAATTCTCAAAGCATCAAATCCTGATTATCCTCCAATAGTTCACTTAAGAAAAAAATACCTCATGTAACTAGAAAAAGCAAGTATAGAACTTCCCTATGTTAGATCATGGAACTGTGACACCTGAAGATACACATTTCAAAGCCGTGTACACTGACCTCACAGTATTGCTTGTACTGCTATTTTCACTACTTCTTCAGTGAAATTATTCAAAACAAAGCCAAACTGTATCTTTAAATTGAAAAAGTTACAGAGATTAAAAAAAAAAAAAACAAAACAAAACAAAAACAAAAACAAACAACAAAAACCAAAAACAAAGAAACAAAGTCAACTTTCTGACTGCTATATGAGCAAATCTGCTCAAAGAACCACTACAAACCGTTTTCAATCCAGGTGCTGAAACACATTTGCCAAAGCAGTCTGCCTGAATACTCTTCCCCTTCATTTTCCTGAAAACATCTTTCCTTTGCACTGTCCTCCATGGACAAGAGACAAGAACTATCTGTTCTAATTAAAATACAGGTTTTCCAGGAAAAAACAATTGCCAATCATAAGAACAGGACCCTGGCACGAAGTATACAAAACTGAGTGGGGAGGGCAGTAAGGATGGAAACTCTCCAGTTCTTCTACAGCTTAACATTCTTCCAAAATAACTGGGCATTTGCAAACAAAACCAGTATCTTGATTTAAAGATGCCAACCACAGAAGCCTTCAGGGCCCAGACAGTACATTTGTTCAGAAACTGAGACTGAAAAGAAACAGCACAATGACAAATGCTGTTCATACTATATAACTTCAGCAGCAAAATTTATATTACATCTGGTAAATGTAATCAGCTAATAAACGTCACTCATTTTGCTGCTTGTCTGAAACACACACCAGAACAGCCAGAGCACAATTCGACAGGAGCAAGGGATGGTAAAATGGAAAACAGCTGTGCCCAAAACCAGATATAATGAATGTCAGATATCAAAACAAATGAATAAACAAACCAAGAAGTTAAAAAACATTTAGAAGAAAAACCAAGCTGTCCTCAGCCAGCACAGCCAGCACTGAAGCTATACTCTAGTTACATCCCCTTTTACGAATGTAGATACAAACGTCTTAGGGAGGAAGACGTTCCTGAGTTGAGCTTGGCACAGGGTTTTCCTGTTGCCTGCTACAAGCTGGAATTTCCTTCACTTAAAACTGGCTTTTTGCCAGCAAAAAAGCCAGCACAATGTAGGATACATTGAATTAAGTGAATAAAATGAAGCGGCTTAAATTTTGGTTCCCTTGACATTCCCAGGCAGGGAAAGGTCACAGAAGCTCTGTAGAGAACCTGAAGTTTAAGATTACGCTACTCTCTCCCAAACTGTATGCTTTGATATGGTATCCACTGGATTCTTTTCCTCATCCCAGTAGCTAGGACCATACATTAGGTTGCCACAGCTGTCAACTTCTCAACATGCATATTACCATGTTAACTGTTTAGCCTAACAGAATATACAGTTACACATATTCAAACGCTCAGGCTATCTGCTAGATCTAGAAACCTTCCTCCACAAAAATTGGTTGTTGAAACACCAAACATGATACACCAAACAGAAAAAAAAGAAATAAACGTAATGCCCATCCGTGAGTGAATCACAGAGGCTAACAGTTCTCTTGGATGGAAACACCCAACAGAACAGTCTACGTTAAATACTATCAACTACACCTCCCCATTTAAATTCTCAAAACAGTGTTATCTGAAGACTGAGCAAAAGTCTATATAAAACATTAACTTGAAAGGTCATTTAAAAATCTCATTTTGAATTTCATTAGTTGCTCTATCAATTTCACCTGATACCTCTACTAGAGTCAACAATTCCAAGTGCAGATAAAGCCCACAACGTGTTTTTATAATGTCAGTATTGGAAGAACCTTACGACAAAACTGACACTAAAGTTTGTATATAAGTAGGTCTATGACTTCTAAAAACCCAAAACAGATTCAAAAATTAATGACCTGAAAAAGATAAAGGCAATTCATTTTTATACATCTCTAGGCAGATATTTTGTTGCGGTTTTTTTATTTATTCTAAAATTCATGCCCATTTTCACAGCGTACGGATTTCATTTTTGTAATAGTATCTATGTGCCCTTAACATACAAAAGGCCATGCTAATCAATTTTTTTTTTTTCACCTTGCTTCCTTTTATCACAATTTAAATGTGTTTGGTTGAGGCATTTCAATACCACCTTGCTATTCCTTACAAACACAGATCATAAAGCATTTGTATAAAACATCAGAAAGTTGGGTATTACTGTATTATTAAACAACTATTGCTTATATACTATTCATCTGGGTTCTAAAAATGGAAGTAAAATACTGAATGAGGCGGGGGAAGGTAGGTGAAGGGGGAGAGGCAGGGGAACAACAGAACACCTAACTAGGAATAGCAAAAAAAGCCCCTCTGAAATAGTGATGAAAAGCAAGAAGTCTGAGGGTGCTCTCTTAGTTTTATTAGCACCAAAGTCTTCAACTTCTTAACAGACCCTGTACTAGGATACAGAAATAACTTACATGGTATTTATGCAGAGAATGAGGAGGAATTCTCATATGACTGAGTCATAGCAATACCACCAGAAGTGTGAGGCCACTTCAATTGCTCACAATACAAAGACAGTAGGAAATGAATGCTGAAATAACAGAGGAGGGGCAAAGAGGACATGGGAAACAGAAACCATTCAAAGCTAAATGAAGGATTATAGGCAGTTTCTAGTTCTACATACTCTAGAATAGAATTAACTTGATGCACAGAAGTAGAAATAAATGAGAACTGGAGAAAGACACAGACACAAACCAATAAAAGGGTAGAAAGAGACAGAAGACAGGTTAGAAAAATAAACAGCAAAGCTATTTTAAAAAGCATTTTCATTCTCCTTGCTGAATATGTAAAAAAAGGTCACTTAAGAAAAGCAATGGACAAACTGGAAGAGAAATAAAAAACACAAAACCAAATATAAAACAATTAACAAAGAGATACAGAAATGTAAAATCACAGCATTTGTTTCCTACAGACAAAAATGGAAGTGCAAAATTCGAGATTATTTGTGCAGATTATTTAAACAAGAAAAAGTAAATACTCCATATGCTAGTAGGCTACAGACAAAACAACTCTGCGAACAAATTTAAAGGCCATATAGCACTTAGCCAAAAATACCTCCAAGAAACAAGTGTTTCAAGGCATATTTCAAAAAACCATGGAAGCAAACTATCAGCAGCAAAAGTATCGGCTCCAAGGCCATATGTGAGACCTCTCAAAAAATCTGGTCTACAATAAACTAACTTAAAATGAACAAAATAATAACATTTAATTTAAATTATTTTAAGACTGACTGCATAAAATAACCATCTACAGAAGTACCATGTAAGTAAAGATACTTATTTCTTCCAACAACCCTGACTAAAAACAAAACAAAAAATGCTTACAATATACAGCTTGCTAGACATATTTGCTATACATTTCCCTGGAGTCTATAAAGGACTTTGTTTTGGCATGCTAAGAAATACCATACTAATTTAAGGGGGTTTATGAATATACTGTATACAGCACTGAATACATCTCAATACTAATGGGTATAACTATTGAAGTGAAAGGTGTGTCAATATTGTCTTCTCATATTATGTACACTAGATGCTGAAAATTACCTAGTACAAAATTGTTTAAAAGGACGATAGCGTTTTTTTTAAAAAAAAAACACTTCAATGCGTTTCATAAAGTGAAACAAAAATGTTTTCTTAAATGTCACACTTCTGCCTTGCATTTTCTGTTGCAGAACTTAAACCAGCTTGCTTGCATGATTTTTAATGTAAAGTTTAAATGTCTTTCGAAAGTGATCAGCTCCTGTTAGCAAGTACCTAACAGAGCTTACCAGTGCAAAGTCCCTCACATCAATACAAGTATTTTAGATATGTTTTATAAAGTGGCTGGTATAAAGTGAATTACTTTATCTGATTTGTACTGATAAAACAGAATGACAGCTGGTTGCCTCACAACCAGTTTGACACTATAACTGGCTTTTAGCAAACCTACTCTATTCTTCTGCAATGTGCAAGCTTTGAATGCACAGCTCATGTGGTTTAAGTCATATAATGAGATCCCTGGGAGGAGAGTAGTTGGCGTTAGTTAGGCAGGCATGCTACTGTCAAGTAATGTTACACATTCAAAAAACACTGTTAATCTCACAAAAACAAAAAGAGAGATCCATTAACTTTAGTTAATCACAAGTAAGTTATAGTTGTGTTTAACTTTTTGGTTTCGATTCCCTTATGACTGCTGCAGTTCTGGTCACAGATGTTCTGCTGCCAAAGCCTTGCTGAAGACCGGCATCCCACTGGCATAGG
>JAOEHX010060752.1:11204-35394 GCA_025448015.1 Bolborhynchus lineola
AAGGGCAATACGATACAAAGCTATAAATACCAGAATATTGTGCAAGAATGGTACTGGTGCATTTCTGCACTACTGGCATGTAATTTGATTCTGTGAGACACAACAATGCAGTTTATATGTAATTTACGTAGAAGTACTTAATATAAATTTCAGTTCGTGTTTCTTCCATGCAGTGTTGTAATTTACTGTCTACTGCGTATGATGATAGATATAAAAATAATGGTTTAGCATGCAGTGAATGGTTGGATGAATGATAGTAAGTTCATATAAACAGGAACAAACCAACACAAACCCTAAAATATTTGTATCTATATTACCAAAAATTATTAAGAATTGAAGCCAAAGTCCTAAAAAGCAGTTCACTGCAGTACGTAGCTTGTGAACGCTTACAAGTCAGGTCATTACATCAATTTCTGGTGTTTAATGATATGGTAAGATTATAATGCCTTTTTTCTTAGATTTGGTTGTGCTAATGGAATGTGGATGTTTTGTTGATGTCTATTGATAATAATTAGTAATATTACTAGTGGAAAAATTACGCTTTTTTATAATGCTGTAGTAGTTTTTGTTTCTTGGGAGGGTGCAGTGTTGAGCTAGATGTTGGGATTTCCAATTTGCTATAGTACTGAAGGCAGCAGAGTAGTTCTTTGTAGTGTATAGACAGCTGTCTGTCTATTGATGACTTGACAAAGCTTTTTTGGGGAGTGAAATGGGTGAGGATGAAGTTTAAACATAAAAAAATCTTTCTGAAGGGAGTTTGAAAAGCAGAAACTATCCATGCTGTTTTGGACTTCTAAACCACAACTATTCAGGAAATCATAGGTTCATTTTCATAGCTTTCCTTTACAAATTCCGTAATGACACTTTGTGAAATGTAAATATGACTGTTTAAGTTTAACTTAGGTTTGATTATTGCTGTCAAATATGTTACCGACTGGCTGTTTGATGCTTGTCAGGTAAGGGCTGTGACCATTTGTCTATACTGGACTTCACTGGTGTAGGCATTTGAAGCCCCCTTCCCTTAAATAATTATTGCTGCCAGTGACCCTCCAAATGAAGAAAAAGCTTAGATGCTCAGAGCTTGGTGTGTTCTTAGTGACTGAGTTTGTCTGCTTGTGAATTTTTGCCCCACTGAACAGCAGTGCAAACCTGAAATACTTCTATTTGTAGTATCAGTACATTGTAATTCTAAACCCACATTACCGTGAAAACACTGGGGATGTGAAATGCTTGCTTCATTAAATATTTGTTGCATATTACACACATACATATTTTGCTATTGAAATCCAGTGTGAAATTCCAATGGGCTATATGTGGGAAATTAGCCTTTATTCTTCTGAAAGGTTCAGATTGCAGGGGTTTTTATTTGAAGTAGCTATGGATACTCTGATTCTGTGATTCTTTGAATTATATCACCCTATTCTGTCAAGGTGACCAGAGTTATTTTTGAACTTGAAACTGGAGTGACATTTTTAACCGCAGTGACTTTTCAGTGGCTGAGAGCAGAATTAGAGTAGCACATTCCTTAAGTGTATGTTAGTAATGAAGAGGCAGTGATTTCTTCCTAAGTATTGAAGTCATCAGTGAGTATGTATTAGCATGTCTTACAGCTTCAGTTCATTCCAGTTTCCAGCTTTTATTTTCTGTTTCACCATTTATAAGGTATTTAGGGCACAGACCATCTTGTACTATACACACATACAGGACAAAGCACTGTTTTGGACTGGAATTGTTAAATAGTGCTGCAGTACAAATTCTGGAAAGTAAAAATGTTGCTAACCCTGGTTATACTCTTGTAAAGTCAATGACATTACAACTGCTTCATGTAGGGAAGCACGAGTATCATTAGATTTTTTTAATGAAGTTTCCTATACCTTCTCAAGTAGAACTTCCCTGATGAAATCTTTGTGAAACTCCTGTAGTGTGATGTGATTCACTGGGCACAAAGAGTAATATGATTTTCAGTCAGATTTTTGATTTTCCAAAATTAACTTTTTCCTTAAGATAGGCAGTCTTACACCTAGGTTAGATTTCCAGCTACTTGAGCTAAGCGTCACGGATGCAGTTTGCTGTAATTTAGGAGTGAAATTTATCTAGATTTTTGGGGTTTTTTTAATTCAGTAAGAGTTTACAGAGCAGCATCTGTTTGCTCTAATTATGTTCAGCTGTTCTATCTCTACAGAATATCCAGCAAAAAACAAAGGTACAGAGAACAAAGACATGTTTTTTCGTTGAAGAAGCAGTCCAGTGTTTCCTCTACACAGGTATCTTGTAAGAAGCATTGAGTTCACCTGGTACTTGGCGACTTTTAAAAACATGCCTTGTGTTTGTAACTTTAATTACAGATCAAGAAAACACAGCTTTGAAAAAACCATGTATAATATTTAAATATGTTTTCTATTGAAGAGTACATTTTAATAGTGTCTACTATTTTTTTTTCCTGGTTTGTACTTCAGTTTTCATTTGTACAGAAACTAGCATCCAAAATATATCTTACACAAAGTTTGCTTAAAATATCTGTATATGTAACTCCAAGAAATAAGAAGTTCATTTTTGAACGGCTTCCTGCAGTCAAGGGTGCATAGTCCCCCACTTTTTGTTTTTTTACCCAAGATTTCAGAATGTCTTCAGTATTTTTCCATTTCTTTACAAAGCTGTGTTGCCTGCTGCTAATGGATTGTGTGATCCTAAAGGATGGTCAGTTTCTGAACAGAATTTCCCACTGGTGTAGATGGGCAACTCCACTTAAATTCACGGAACATACAGCCCACAATTTCTTTGTATTATGCTGTAAGTAGTTCTTTATAGTGGACTTGAAGTATAAAGACGTTATTAAAAGCAGCTTCTGTTGCTTAGAGGAAATCATAAAATGTGTAGTAGCTGCTTTTACCCATGGAGGTGTAGCTGAGGTTGTCAGAAAAAGAAAGCATAATTTAAAACCGAAGTGAATTGATATGAAGAATCGTTCAAAAACCCAACAACTACATTTCATAACTACCTTCTGGAAGCGTGGCTTTTGTATAACTTGACAGTATTTTATTTTTTCTATTAAATATTGTAAGGCCTGTTTCCATTAATCAGCTGTCACAGAAGTTCTGAGGACATCTCTGATCTTATTGTACGCTGTCAAAATTATTTGAGCACGTGAAGAAGACAGTCTTGTATGCAACTCTGAAGCATTTATTTAAGTTCAGGTGAGATGAAGGGAAATACATTACTCAACAGGCAAGTGTTTGGTTTTTCCTTTCATATGCACTTAAAATATACTTTAAAACTGACATTAACATTTTCCTTCCCAGTGAGAATGAAGTTGGACCAAAAAAAAAACCAGCAACTTTAGTAAAGAAAGAAATAGAAAATAGAATTCTAAGGCTCAAAGTGAACGCCTTTGTATTGTAAATAGCAAGGCAATTACAGTGAATCACTTCTCCAACATTTAACAGTTAAAATCGAGGTCTTGCTAATAAAGTTGCATGAAGGCATTTTCCAGAAATGCTTTTAAACCTGGTAGCATTAAGAACACAGTTCTTAAAGGAATTCTTATTCGAGATCTGTTGCTTTGAAGTAGCTATGATTACTGTAAACAGTTGGGATTGGCAATTGTTTACATAGTTAGATAAAAACTGCAGGCTTGGCTTTTCATATTTGAAGTGTGTGCTCTCATCTTCTCACTTTAGTACATGTGAGGCATTCAGAAGGTATGCTCCACCTTCCATATGGAAGCAAAGAAACTCAATCCAGCGGGAAGTCCAACTGCTATGTGGTGCTGCTGAGCACTGGGTCTGCACCAAGCTGGTCCAGAATTTTAAAGCAAAGATAATACTTCTGCTTTCTAGAACTGCAATACTGAAGTCATTCTGCTCTTCTTTGAAATATACTGTCTCTCTCTGGTAAAACCAGGACTAGAAGGAAACAGGGCACTGATTCAGAAAACACTGAAGTTACAAACCTGAGCACTTCTGTATCTTACTGATAGAACATTATGCTCCACACTGTGGTGATTTAATGGACTTTTGGAAGAATGTAGCACTGACTTCAGTGGAAGTTCTAACATTAATTGTTCTTGTTTCAGTAGCCTGCCCTAAATAAGAGAATGAAATACCATGCAACTGTGAAGTCAATTCAGTTATTCAGTTAAACAAAACCAATGAACAGCCAAGCTGTCAGGAAGGGAGCACAGTTACAAGTCTCAAGTGATAAGACAGTGCCATCCTCCACAGGACATGATCTCAGACAGCATCACATGTTTTTTGACAGCTCAGTGTTGTCTCTGCTGCTTACACAAGCCTTTTTCCCATGGCTTTTCTATCAGTTAGCAACATCAACATAATTTTTTTGTTCTTTTCTAGCAAGTTGTCTTTGTGATGAGGACATCAGTACTACTAATTAACAGTATTTACATCCATCCACATCAGCTTCCTTTACATACTCCTTTTACAGGCTCAGTATATGCAGAGGAGAAACGTCCTGTAGCAGTTAACATGCAAAATGACTACAGAACATTTGAGGTCAGACTCTGATTTTGTTTGTGTCAGGTGTGCTGAAAGTAATTGAGATTACCAACTTCTGCATTATGTAGGGAGGTGTGGTGGGTAAAGTTTTGATCCTTTTGCTAGTAAATACTGTCAAGGAGATGATGTTATAGTTCAGCTGACAAATTCTGGTGACCTACTGTCTGTAGCCTACCTCTCAGGGAAATTTTTGGGGCCTCTTCCTGAGTGACTAAGGATTAATCCTTCTTACACAGATTTTTTTTGAAAAATCTTTCAACACTTGACTTTGTCCTCCAACTTCCAAAGAACTGAATGTATATTTTTAAAAAAGCACTGTACCACTTCATCCTCATCTTGTCAGTTCAGGTTATAACGATGTAACTTTGGAGGCATTCCAATGAAATCACGGAGAAAAGGTTGAAGAGATGTGGTTTACGTATTTTCTCTGTGCACTTTGTCTTTTAATTTATACTGAGTTTTTTGGGATGTTGTCTGACGTTGTAAAAGGGGAGAACCCCTACTACTGTCAGTCATATTAAAAAGTATGATTCCAGCACTGGTAACCAGTTATTTGCTAATAGTATTTCTTTTTTCTAAACTATGTAAAGAACTCTGATTAAAGTGATCACTCTTACTTTCTTAATTCTTAGTTTCTACTCAGTCAATAGGTAATTTAATTCACATAGGCTATTCAGAAAGGCAGTGGCAAGTAAAATAAATTAGAAAGTACAGAGTGATTTAGGTCTGAAGGAACCTCTGGAGGTCATTTTGTCCAACCTCTCACTCAAAGCCAAGCAAGGGGGCCACAGGGGAGTTCTAAGCAAACAATCTTTTGACTAAGCCTGTGCTAGGTATAAAGCCTGATGGCTGATACACAGCCTGGAATAAATTGGATCAAAATCTACTTTTCAGTTCTGGTATGAAATAAGGGGAAGACTGGGGCTGTACATAGGAATAGAATTTGATCTACTTTCTGCTTCCCAAAAGCACTGGATTAAACAAGCAAAACCTAATGACTGACTTTGGATTATTTTCACAGGAGTAGTTACTAATATGGGACACTTTAAATTTTGGGTTGTCCAACTCTGACTCAGTCTAGGTTTGGTTTTGGAATCCCTAAGTCATCCTAAAAACAACTGAAGGTAGAGGAGCAGTAGGTTCTTTAGCCTAGAAAATCAGCCTCACAATGTATCTTAAATTGGGCACCCTGTAACTGAAGTAACTTGAATCAGTGCAGAACTTTTAATAGCTATTAGTTTTATTTTGTTTGCCAGGGAGGAGGTACAACACAGGCAACAACTGGTGTTTCTGCTTTCCCACTGAAATATCTGCACATTGTTTTATCTCCCAGGATAAGAATGGATTTGGGTTATCTGGTCTGTTTGGTCTGGGGTGACTTGCATGAGATTTGTAACAAAAGCATGAATGTTATAATGATGGTTTTGTTTTATGGTCTTCACTCAGGTAGGAAGGGGAACAATGCGAGAAATTAACTTCCTCTAAACACTTAGAGAACCAACAGTTGGAAACAACATAAGCTGTATTTGTAGGAAACCCAATGAAGGACTATCTCTTTCTCAGTTTCTGCCTATATCAAGTATCCTTTTGCTCTAAAGAGAACTCATTATTTTCTTTGCATATGTGATTTTTTTAAAGTTACATTTTTAATTTGAAAAAATCCAAATAAGGTCTAAAATGAAACCACCTGTTAATTTTTCTTGTACTCTCTGTGACTCTGATCAGGACTTCATTGCATTCTCTAGCCATGGTGAAAGCAGTAAGTAAGAACTGTTTGAAAACAATGTCCAAAGAAGAGGGATAGCAGTAATTTAAAGGTGCAGGAAATAATCTTAGATATTCACAGATTCTAAGTCCTGGGAGGTATTAATGCGAGTGTGTAGATGCTAAATATGTTTGTATCAATCATTAAGTGTTGTCACTTAACGCCTTCTGTTGCACTTTCAATAAATTGCCTTATTTATTACCACTGTCAGTTATAATAGGGTTTTTAGCTCTTTGCACATAACTGTTGCTTAACTTCATAACTTTTGTATATAAACAGAATTTTCTCATTATAGAAGACACCACATTTGTGATAATTTCATTAATGATGATGATGAAAATTTAAATTCCACCAGATCATAATTCCTTTTCAGTTAGTTAAAAAATGAGCTAGAGAGCAGATGCATTTTTAATATAGTCATGTTAAAAATCAGGAAAAAAGACATTTTTTTTAAATGGTATTAAATGGTATTTAAAACCCACAAAGCTACAAACTTGATATCATCTGTGAAGTCAGAAAATCAATAACATTTCAAAGAAAAAAATATGAAGCACATCCGGAAAACAGTTTCAGCTATGGGCTCCTGAGAACATGCTTCAGACAACAGGAATTTTAGTTTCCTATTTTAGCATCCTATGCATGTGCCCGGTCCCTTAATTTATGAATCCTTACACCGTGAATACTGTTCATAGAGTACACACACACACAAATATAAATATATAGAGTATACAGCTGCACCTACGTTAAACACTATTTATCTAGTCTGGAGTTCAAAAATTCAAAGGTTATTGGTATAATAATATACAAAAATGAGTTACATCTTTTCCCTGTAACTTGTGATTTGTGATTATCTGGCATGATTTTTAGCATTACATTCAAAGTCTTGTTGTTTATGCTCATTCAGGATTATTGTTGTTGTAATGTCAATGTTTTCACTGGCAGTACTCCAGCTAATCATCAATCCTTAACATGGCTTGCTACAATACAGTAGCTTTAATTCAAGCAGTAAAAGTGGTATTGGCTTTTAGGTGCTGAAAACTATGTTTACTATGTAATTCTTAGCAAATTACACAGTACTGAATTTATTGCACGACACTCCATACCACTATTATCCTGCAGTAAAATAATATGCAAGTGTCTTGTATGATCTGTTACTTGCAACATTTGCTGCAGCAGTACACTTAATTACAAACAAGTTGCTTGTAAACGTTGACCATCTTGACTTGTACCTCTTTTTCGGTTTTGTTTTTTTTTCGTCTGTGTTTGGGTTTGTTTCCTCTTCCCTTCCCTCCTTACTCCCCTCCCCCCCTCCCCCCCATTGTATCTCTGCAGGTGTAACTGGAGCAATTGTTTTTCAAAGTTCTTCACTCTCCACCACCTTTTGGGTTGGTGATGAAAACAGCATAGGGCTTTCAGTAGTTGGGAAGGCAGAAAAAATGTCAAGTCCTTGACCCGTAAGGCTTGCATACCGACTGCTGCCAGGTCGAAGCTTTATTGGTTGTGGAATTTGACGATGCCACTGAGCTGAAGAACAGAATAGGCTGTATAAACCTCTCATTAAGTTAGCAATGAAACAACAGAAATCAGTGCACAAAACTGGAAGTTGATTTCAACATCCTTGGACAGAGCATAGCATTGTGGCTCCCTGTTTTAAGCTTTGTTTCTTCAAATGTTATCACTCATGTTTATCTGTTGAGTATTTTTATTGAAGTCCACAGATGGAATTTCATCCATTTCAATTCAGTGGTAATCGTTACATAGATTTTACTAAGTCCAAAATTCAATCATTTAATCTTTGGAGCCTTCTCCAAAGCTCTTGCAATCATGACTAAAACCATACCATAGCATGAAGAGAGATGAACAAACTGGGCATGGCTTTGATTTTTGATCTTGTGCTACTCCGTCCTTCGGGGGAGTTTTCTTCTTGCTTTTTTTTTTTTTTTTTTAATTTATTTTTTGTGATATTTAATCTCAAAGTAGTAATATAGGGATTTTATTCAAAGAAGTGATTACAGTTTGTATTTCCCTCTACTACTTACAACTGGTAACAAGTTTCACAGATTTTTTTAAAGATACTGAAAGAAATGTAATCCAAACACATTCAGTAATTTATAAGTGACATTCAGCATGTTCCCATGTGAACAAAGACTGTTATACTTTTGTATGAATATTTTGCTACTGTATAATATGTAATAGTTCTTAAAACACTTCAGAAGGGGAAATTGGTATTATCATTGCTGGTATATATCCATACAAAACCTCCATATCTGCACACAAACGGGACAAATGTATCTGTGAGCAATTGAAATGAAGGGCTAGTTCAGGCTGAAAACTCCAAGAATAACTTAGTTCTTGGGACCCACAATCTGCTTCTGAAGCATTGATAGGAAATGTCTTTCCATACTGAATTTTAACCCTGTCTATCTGGAAATACTTGAAAAAGAGCCTGCTTTTTTCTTGTAGCCCCCAGTTTGTTTCTGTGCAAACAATGCACTCATTATTTACTGTACTTTCTCTTTGCACATGGAATTGCAAATATCAGACCACTCTTTCAATCCCCCAACCCTATCCATTCAAAATAGCACCAAGAAAAATTATTTCTGTCACTCCTTTTGGTGTATAAGGCTTGTAGAACCATTAGAAAATAGGTTGGAAACAGGAAGCATTTCATACTTGCCATCTTCTTCCTGTTTCTACCTTGAATTCTTCGTATGAAAATTTGATTTATGTCTTGCAACATTTAGATACCAAAGGAATTATTTTTCATTTCATGTGACCTTTTCTGCATCATACGTTCACTAGCCCTCTCTAGAACTTTACATTACTGTTGTCTATATCACCACAAGATGGCAGAAAACTGACAGAGTTGCTCTGGTGACTTGTGGTTATCTCTGGTAATTGAGGTTTGGTTGGATTGTTTGGTTGGATTGTTTGTTTGTTTGGTTTTTTTTTTTTTAAATAAGAAATATACGGTTGAAAACATGTTTTGTTTTGGTTTGATTTTTTTTTTTTGCTTTGAGGTTATAGTTATAATCCAAAAGTCTGGGGAATAGGTTTTGTGTTTTATTATGCCATTTAAGTGATCGAAGTACTCTATCAGTTTAGATAAATGGTCTGAACTATTACATTTTGCATACATACAGAGTAATTAAGTAATGTGCTGTAGTTTTTGAACTGGGCTGTGGCTTCCTGAGTCCTAAACAAACATTAGATGCAAACTAGCCTCCATTAATTAGGCATAGTTTGCATCATACATGCTCCATGGAAGAAGGGGTCTACTGTCTTGTGTGTAATTTATTGTTCCATCTCAGGTCAGAGCTGTAACAGAGGCATGTGCCAAAGGGAACAGAGCTAAGATGCAATTTGAACACATTTATTGTATTTGTAAGTGTGTAGGGAATTTGGAAGGTGGAAAATGGGAGTAGAAAATATTGTGCAGAATGCCTCCTCTGTTGGTGTTAGTTTTGGTTTTTTTTTTTTTTTCCTTTTATTTTTACCTACCTTTGAACTGATGCAGGAAGGCTAATTTGGCCATTTAGCTGTACCGTTATGCGTCCTGGTAACCATATTAATCTGTGGTCATTCTGTGACACTAATTTCTAATCCATGTCAAAACCAGCAATTTGCAGACTAAGAACTAGATGAGAACTGGAGCCAGTCAAAGAAAATAAATTCTGATTTGTTTGATTTACTAGCCAGTACCTACCGTATATGTCAAGTCTAGCAGTACAAGAGACAATACCAGCTTCGTTTTTTGCAGACAAGGTATACCAGCCAGCATCTGCTTTCTTGGCAGGTTGAATGAGGAGGCAAACATAGCCTGTTGTATCTTGATGCATGCTAGGAAAGTAGTTGTTTTGGAATTAGTATTTCTCAAGAACATAGCAACTTCAAGATTTTACAATACGTACATTAAATATATATATATAGATAGGTGACAGCTTCTATTCACATAGAGGCAGTATTCCAAGACATTTTTAGTCAGTAGATTTGTTTTCAGTATGGCCTCAGCCAGTGACAAGAGTAATTGAAATTTATTCTTCCTCCTCCCAGTTGTGCAAAGCCGTCCTGTGACAGTATGACCTAAATTGTTACTCTGTATGTTTTAATATTGGAATTTCTTATTGAACTCAATGAACTAAACTCATACAAAGCTGCTGTGACGTCATATTGTATTTTTTCCTAGTTCAGAAGCTAGAAAAATAATGTAACAAAATACCAAGAACATTTCTAGAAAGTTGTGATGTTCTTCACAACAATAACCAGAGCCACTCTGAAACTTTCTTATGGCAGCCTTTTCCATGAGAAAATGACTGAGGGTCAAAATCCTAAGGATTTGTTTGGCCAACACTCTAAAATAAACCTGCTTCATTATTCCCTCCTCTTCTTTCGCTCTTCAGTGATCTCAGACTTCCTGGCTGCAATTTCCAGGAAAAACTGTTTGGTAGTATATCAGAGAACTGAGGCTCCTCTGCTCTATAGGCTGTGGTTGGTCCTTATTATTAACCCAAGTGGTTCCCTCATTATTAGGGAAGAGCTGGGAGATGAGTACATCAAAATACTTTAAGTGGCAGGAAGTTCTGAAATTTGAGGTTTTCTTTTCTTATGAACTAGAATGAAAAAAAACAAAGAATTTCAGGCCAAGAGGACATCTTCTGCTTCCAGTAGCTCTAATGAAAAAGGAAACATTCACCATTTGCTCCCTGCACTGCATAATTTGCCTTATGCTGGGGATGTACTAGTATAGAAGTTTATGCAGGTCCACACCATTATACAAAAAAAGTCTCTCAGCTTTAGGCAGGAAAATAATAGTGAGCCAAGTTAGGGACAAACAAGGACAATGCTGGCCATCACTCACATAGACCTGTGCAAAAGCACTCAAAGACTTTGGGGACAGGCAGTCAGGTCATGACTGGCTGAAATAGCAGAGTTGTTACAAACCTGACATTAGCTCCTGGCTTTGTGAGGTGTGGGAGGTTTCCTTTAGATATTTCTCTGCTAAGCTGCAGCAAAAACTCGTTTTCTAATATAGATATTCTAATAAATATATGTATTTTTTCTTTCTGTGAAAAAACTGGAAATGAGGCTTTTTTAGGACAGTTGTTCGTTTACATCAACTACAGTGTTTCCAATGTGTATAACCATAATTCCTGTGAAAGTACCAGTATTTGAAATATATCCTTGAGTAATATGCTTAGAGGCAGAGGAACAGGCTACAGGCTGTAGAAGGTTAGAGTCAGGTGGAATTTTTGGAGAGGGGCAGTAATCTGAATGGGGACAGAGAGACCACTGAAAGATTTTCCAGTAAGCTTGAAACACACCTTGTGATTGGTGTTCATTCCTAACAAGTGCTGCTGCTTATCCAGCTTTCTTTACAGAAAGCCTGCAGGATATGCATGTAAAAATGTACTACTACTTGAAGCTGATCGCAGAGATCCCATGACTCAAAATCCAATCATTAGTTGAAACCAAGTGAAATAAAATATTAAAAATGAGAGTTATGTTGAAGTAGAAATCTTTAAAAAAGAAGTGAAAGCAATTAATTTCTCATTAGTTACAGGCAGGCACATTATTTCATCAGCTTTTCTTTTACAAACCTAAAAAATAGTGATACATTTGAATGCAAGATCTGATCCCAAATATTGTTCTATTTCGTCAGCAGGGATCAAAGTCTTTGCCTATGTTTGTGACCAAACTTTGTTATCAGCGTCTGTATCTGATATCCTAAACTCTTTATTATTCTATTCTCTGGGGCATTCACAATCATATTCTAACTGTTTTGAGTTGAATTCATTTGTAGAACTGAACTGAGGAAAAAATAGTTGAGAGAAAGAATAAGTTGCTAAAATGCCTTAAAATACCATATCATAGTATCTTTAATAAGAAGCTGCATATGCTATATCAGGCCTATGGCCTGAAAAGCCCATCATCACCCTCCAGATCAGTGGCAAATTATGCTCCATGCCTTTATTCCCAATCAAGGAAGTAGCTATTGTTCACCTGACAGTGAATCCAGCTTTTAAAACTTTTTGTGGATGAAAGAAGTTTTGAGAACACCACCACCTGTACTTAAAACACAGGTCTTCAAGGAAACAATTAGTCCAGACACAAGAAATTCCAAGCATGGGGATGATGGTACAGTACCTCATCCTCTCTCTGTTTGATGGGATGGTCTCATTATCCTTCTTCCAGTAGAATACGGGGGGTGGCATTCCCACAACTCTGCACTCTAATCTGACAGGGTACCCTTCAGGAATACCGCAGTTCTGAAGCTTCTCCAGAAACATGGGGGCTTTTTTCACTTCCTTTGCTAGAAAAGTAAAAAGAGTTATTGAACAACAGATATTTTATTGTTTGGCTCAGTTTAGAACTCTATGGAAGAACATGACCAAAAATTATTCTCATGATAATCAAAATAGGTTGTGAATTTTTAATGGGATATTGGAAGGAAAATGAAATGCCATGCCATAGCCTCTGTAAGGGAACATAAAGAAAATAATAGGCAGAACTGATGTTCATAAAAGAATGTATGCATATCTGATGGGTCTAAACATACTACCATTGCAGGAAACTAATGTGAGATATATGAATTTCAATATCTCACATAAGGCTTTACTAAAGAATGGTATTCAGATTTGTATTTTTCTATTTAAAAACATTTTTTAACTAATAAAATTGGGACTGAAATCTAGGAGACCTCAACATACATTATGAATTCAAACCCTATGCATTTTCTGGAGAGAATTTTGTCATCTTGCCAAAAGAAGAGGTAAAGTGATGGTAAGACAGAATTACAACCATCTGTTAGTAACAGGGGTGCATGTATTGACTGAGCACCAGGTCTGTTTCCTTCTATCAGATGAATTTTATAGCTCTTGTACTCCTAATCTCAGTGGATTAACTATTTATTTATACTTCTCTGTAGGGAAACTAAGCAATGTACATTTGAAGAAATATATACAAATAACTTCATCATTATGAGTAGTTTTCAATGATTCTTACCTACAACAGTGAGCTCCAGACTAAATGAATTTTGTCCTGTTTTATTAGTGGCAAGGCAAGTGTAAGTTCCAGCATCATTTTGTGAGAGAGGATCAATAAGAAGAGAGTGGACTCCAGTTTCTCTGACCAGCATCTTATGGGTGCCATCTGGTAGCACAGGTTTGCCGTTCAGAAGCCACGTCAGGTCTGGAGTTGGTAATCCACTCACCTAACAGACAGTGAAACAGACAAAAGACAAATGTCAAAATGACAGATAGATTTTAGTAAAATAATAGGTAAGCCTTATTTTTTTTTTTTTTTTTTTTCTTCAGATACTATCTTAGTGATGTCAAAGTCCAGAACAGAAAGACTGGGGTTTGTTTGGTTGGGTTTTTTCATTTCTCAGTTTCTATTTTCTGCTGATTAGTTCCAAAAGGGAGAAATCCAGAAAATAAACAAGCAAAAAAAATACATGAAATGCCTACCTTTTTCTTAGTCAGAAAGGAAGATACTTGGTTATATATCAGAGTCACAAAAGACTCCTAGTAATCTGCTAGTTTTCTGGGTTTTTTGTAATGCTGAGTATAAAAGCCCTGGATCTAAATCACTTCAGAGAATAGAGATGAAGTGTTTTACACAAATTACTTTGCTTCATAAATTTGATGAAGAATGATACAGTTCTTTGTAGCTGCTAAAGTTACATGCTTTAAAACACTATATATTAAATATCTCTTAGAAAGTTTATTAGGCTGTATTATAGTCTTAAAGATCTTTCCAATAGATAGAAGTACTTACTCATGTCTAAAATACTGCTTTCCAAACGATATTGTACAAACCAGAGAAAGAGGGAAGTGGAACTTGCCTGAACAAGGACTGCTGTCTTCTATGTTTGTGCAGTACCAGACATGCTTTAAAGGCTTCATAAGCTCTGCAAGGATAGCAGAGCTAAGAATAACAAAATTCTTTGGCATGCTCCCTAGTAAGCTTTTCATCATAAATTAGTAGTAATGAATCCTGTTCATCTTCAGGACATGAACTTGTGCTTCAGAGCTTCTACCCTCTTCAGGGTAAGAGTCATTCTGGAGTGTGGAAGAGGTCAGTGTCAGCACTACCACCTTTGCTGCACTACTGGGACATAGAAGTACTACTAAAATGCATTGGAGCAGATGACTTTCTTAAAGCTTTCAACAACAGGATATTTCCTCCATGTACTCTAGCCTCTGTCAACTCTCTCATGTCAGGATTTGAATCTGTAAATGTGGATGTTTCTGCATCTGGGCATGCCAGGGAAGCATAAAATGAACGGGGCTCTGTTCCCTCTTTTCAGGGAGTATTAACCTTCAGTAATTCAGTCCAATACAATGGAAGCATTTGTTTGAACAGAATGCAACATGCTGAATCCTCTCTTTCTCATGGTTTTGTGCTATTCTGGGTTATGTTAAAGAATCTGATAATGGAGCAGAGTTCAGACTGCTAAAGGACACAGTGCACATACCTAGTCATTTGAACAACCTTGTAAGTAAGACTTCTGTTTCTGAGGTTGTGTTTGCAATGTTCTTCATTCCATATTGCATGCGTTGAAAAGAAATGCCGTGAATCAGCTCAGATACAATGGCAATAAGAAATAATTTTTTTAAATGTAGCATTAAAAGCTTTAACAGGAGGTGTTCACTCATGCATTAAAAAACCATGAAAACACCTAGCAATCCATGTACACAGATAGAGAAAGTAAGAATGAACAGAGGAAATACCTTACAATCCAACCTACAAAGTCGACCTTCATGTGCTACCATGTCACCTGGAGCCTGTAGAAAGTATGGTCTGAAAAAGCGTTCTTGAACTGCCTCTTTATCTCCTTCTGGCACCCGAGATCTTGTTCTGCAACACAAAAATTGCATGTATATGTTTGGAAGACAGAGTTTTTTTCCTAATCCTTAAAAAAGTGAAGAAATTGTCAAAAAGGATTAACAGATAGAGTTAAATAAAAGGGCAGAAAGAAATGGACTGATTGAAATTGAATACTTGCATATTTTCCACTTAGAAAGATTACCAAATTAACTACATCATGTAGTGTCATTGGATTCCCAGGCTATCCTTCACTTCTTTTTGCCTTCTTTTGGCTGAATTTCATCTTGCTAATCCATCCCTTGCCTTTACTGCAACAGGTAAATAAAATAATACTTTACACTTAAACTTAAAGTATTTGAAGATGACCTTCAAAAATACTACATTCTACAAGTGACCTTTTGGGTCACTGTTACTTCTGTTTTATTGTTGGGGACTGAAGTGAGAGTGCATTGAAGTACAGTAGGTAGTTATTTTGAACACCTTCAGTAAGAAGCATAAAGAGGGTCTGAAGGACTTGTCTTTTTTTACCTGTGAGTCTGAGCTGTTGATATTCGGCCCCGAACAGGGATACTCTGAACCATCAGGTGGCCTGAACAACTGATTCTCCCCTACAAATTACAATGGAAACAGAATTAATAGTTGGTTAATAGCTCATTTTGTGTAACATATGAACATTTATCAATCATTTACAGTGCAATAGGATTTATTTTATAAAGTAGCTGAATTATAGTATGCATATTACTTTTTCAAAGCACATGCTATTATCATGTGGTGGAGTGCAAGTGAAGCAGGGGTTTCTTTGTGTGTCTAGAGCAGTGTGTTTCTCAGCCTTCTCAAGGCTATGGCAACGTATTTAGCAGTGGCGCTATGTAAGCTAGCCTGAGCAGTGTCTGTCCCTGCTTGTTCATTCCTGCCACTGTCTCTCCGCAAGAACTAGCATACGTGCTTGTGCAGCCACACAAAAACTGGAAAGTAGTTGGGCTGAAATATAATTCTACAACAAAGGAAAAATTCTTACTGGAAAAAGTTGCCTGATCTGCTTTGAGTGTACTGCTAAATAAACAACTAAGTTAACACATAAGGCAAAGGAGAATGGTACTAGGATATGAGATTATTTGCAGATCCACATTTTTGCATCCTAAGAATAGAATAGTTGTATTTAGTAACGCTTCCAACGTTGATGTAACTATGTTTCCTCTTGCTCTGTTCTTTCTGCCTGATATATGTCTGTCTTCTCACCACATCTCAAAAGGTATCTATCAGCAGCAGGGCTGGTGGGGTGAGAAGATAGGACAGGAGTTACTAATGTGAAAAAATGTCCGTAATGATTGTGATTGGAATGTGTAAGAATAGGGCAGTAGTTTCATCATTCTTCATTACATGGTTTCCTCTCTTAACCACTGAAGCAGTTTGATAATTTGGTAGTTACCACTCAGTGTCAGCCTAGGTGGCCCAATCTTTGTTCCTTTTAACATATATTAGAAAAAGATGAAACAAGAATTTTTGTAGCGGAAATTAAAACACCTTACTTGTGGGTTTGCAGCCATAATTGTATAGTTGCCATCATCATCATTAGTGGAAGCTTCAATATGTAAACAACATGTTCCATCTTCTTCTCTGTTCATTTTGAAATGCGTGTTTTTCTTTGAAATCTGCTTGCCATCCTTGAACCAGTATACCTGTAGTGATTAGACAACCCCCAGGGACTTAACACTTACTACCTGTAGTCAGGAACTTGTGAGACAGTCTGTACATTACCTCAAGGCCTGCTACGTACTTAGAAGAACATATTTTTATTTTAGGAAGTCACTACTTTCTAAAATAAATAATATAGTATTTGCTTTAGAGCTTTCTCCAGAAAGCCATGATCTTAGGAATGAGGCTTTCCAGAGGGATATATAGAAAACAGCATTTTTACTCCTTTACCACTAACAGTGAGAATGACCTACCTTGGGAACAGGTATTCCAACTATTTTGCAAGTGAATGTAATCGGAGATCCTTCCATTACCCGAAAGTGCTTAAGTCTCTTATCAAATATCGGTGCTATGTATTTGCCTGTAGGGATTTCCTCATGTTGGACTTCATCATCTGATTCATCCACTGGGGTACGTTCAAGGCGAAATTCTATTTCGTTCATCAGCCTCTGCTCAAAGCTTGAAATCCTATATTCCTGTACATTGAGAGAGGCACGGTTCTGAACAAGACAAGTTGTGTTCTGTGGTATTTGCAGTCATTTGCCCTTTTAGACTAATTTTAAAATTACTGAAAACAAAAAAGCCTATATAAACTGGGACATATTGAAACAGTTTGAATTTCATCTGCTGACATGGATTCTCATTGCCTCTTAAATTTGCTGAACTGAATGAACTAATGAAACTGAGTTTTTTCAAAGGCAGCTAAAAATTCAATCATGTAATTGCTCTGCCTCCCTATGAAAAAAATATACTCTTGCACACTGTTGATCAAAAAAGATCATTAAGATCTACCAAATTTTTGAGGATTTAATATTCAAATATTAGTAATCTGCTAATTATAGAAATGAAAACTGCTATATATTTCAATTCAGAATTAAATAAGGAAAACTATACCTTCTAAAAGAGAAAGCTAGGAAGAAAATGAAATATTTTCAGGTAATTTGCCTTCAGGTTAAAACTTGACCAGATTTCTAGCTGGTGTAACTGAGAAAGCAGAACACACCACATTTAAATCCTTAGAAGATTAAACAGACAATACAAGAAACTGAGTCTATTCCTACCATAAATGACCAGGTAGTTTGATGTGACTATGACTCTCCTCCTAATCCCGTGAAGTCAATTAGAAACCTCTCTACTTAGCTATTTTGCATGAGGATGGCTCTTATCTAGACCAAGAGGGATTTGGCCAGATGTCTCTTGCTGTGACGTGAAGCTTCAGAACAACAGCGAGCCTCAGTTTTTCACACTAAACAAATGTTTATCCTGGGCATGGTGGAGCACTACAGATACACCTGAATGGACTTCTCTGGTAGCAAATGCTGCCTCACTACACTAACATAGACAGCTGCAAGAATGTCTTGCTTAAATGGTAATAAACTCTCTTACAGGGAAGCTTGTATTACAATATGTAGGTCTGTAGCAGTAACCAAATCAGTTTGCTCAGACTTGCATTTATGCAGTTTGCAAGTCCTGAGCTTGCATTCCTGATTCTATTGGAGGACACTGACATCTCTGTGAGCAGGCTTATGTTTTATTCTGCTGTGGCAAGCTTGGATCTTCAGAATCTCACTTTAATCTGTCAGATAGTACCATTACGATGGGTTTTGTTGCTTTATTATAGGAAGGAAATGATCTGTGGCTTGAAAGATAAATACTTGAGCTGTTCTGAAAGTCCAATACTCATAATTCTAATTTTTTAAATAAAATTTTACAAACTGGTTAATAGTATATAAGGATGTATTAGATATATTCCATTTGCTGAAAAAAAACAAGTTTCAGAAAAAACATCTTGTCTGAAATGTTATAGAAAATAAGAGAACCAGCAAAGATCCCAAATCACTGGGACTTACATCCCTGATTATTTAGCCATTTCATCATACTGCTGATGATGCTCTTGACCAGTAGTTTCCAAATAGTAAGGAGTGAAAATGAAGAGGCAGCATAAAATTTTCACTGACAAAAGCTTCTTGTTTCTTCAGGAGACCAAGGAGACAGAAGTAGCAAAAGGTTGAGAGGTTATAAGGGAGCTTTGAGGAGAAAGGGATCTGTAAGACTTGGGGGTGAGAGGAGGAAAACATGGCAGCCACAAAGTAAAAAAGGTAGAAATTGCATGGTGAGATAAATACCGTGGTAATACTGGATATTGGTACTGTAATGGCAGATGTTGAATATCTGTCTCTTAATCTAAAATGCTTTTGGGTGGTGTTGCTGTAAGGTCAGCTCTAGTAAGGTCTAGCTGTGGTGGGACAAAGCAGACAGCTGAGTAGGGAGGAAAGGACTTTGATGAATGAACTCCTGTTACCGGAAACTGCGTCCTCCTTCCACTCCTTCTGTCTCTGATGCTGCAGGGGCTGTCCCTTCTGCACAGCTTTGGAGCAGTGCTGTTAATTACAAGGTAACAGGAATGTTTACAGGGAGCTTAGATTGCTCGGTCTCTCCTCCAAGATACCTTCCTTGCCTTTAATGCTGTCCCTCCACTCTGACAGGCACAGTCTTCTCTCTGGTACTTTCTTCAAATTACCACTGCATAGTACAGCTTTGCCAAGCAGTTTTTGAGCGTGCAGGCCTGTAGAAGTGTGCAATACATTTGCCAAACGATAAGAGACAGCCACTAGGTGGTACCATCCACTTTGTTAGTTGGCTTTGCTCGGTGGGCTGGCCAACAGCTGGTGATTCGCAAACAGCCTGATAAAGTTTCATCTTGTTGAGCTTTTTCCTTTCACACAGCATGTCTCAACAAATCACTTTAATAGACCAAATTCTAATCTCAGTTAAGCCAGTGTAAAACTTGAGATTCTTGGATATCTGATCAACCAAAGCTATTATTTTCCAGTTTAGATGGTGAGAGCTGTTTATAGTGTTCCAAGGGAAAGTTAAGCAATCAGTTTTCTACATTTGATACTGAGAAAAAGGCCTGTGTTTTTTAGGAAGGAAGAATCGAGTAAAATTCAGGGAGTGACTACTGAGTTCTAAGAAGCAGCCATGTCATCAAAATGTACTGCAGTCATATTTTGTTTCTAGAGTCTTGCATAAATTAAGGAATTCAAACCTAAATACTTTGTTGCAAGCAATGTGCGGAAGAACATATCTGGAGTTTGGTTTCCTTCTACTTCTTTGGGAGCTTTCAATAGTTTCCTTCATGTTGTTTTAAGTAGTTCTTAGCAGCAGAGAGCAGAATCTGTGGCAAAAAAATGACCTACTGAGAAAGGATTACTTTGGGTGTTTGTATTTTCCAGTAGGACCTGAAGATGCTATATATATAAATCTTTAAATAATGAAATTGTTTTCAGGAATTTCACATGCTGTGTGGACTTTGGAAATGTGGAGGCTAATTAGGATTAATTAAGGTAGGGCATATCTATTTCTCTCCTTCCTTTTCCATCATCTGATAATTTGGCACATGAATAAAGGTCAGAACAACATCACAAGTATGGTACTGAAAGTCTCATTTCTGCCTGTTTAAACATGTTACTGTTTATTGTGTAATGAACCTCTCAAAAATTATGTAATTTCTGAATATTGATTATATGACAACATCGTTATAAATACAGTTTTGCGTACATGTTTCCCATTTATCATATTTGAGCACTTTTGAGCACTGTTATTACCTTTGCAAAGATAAGCCATTTTTCAAGTGTTAAATATGTTTAGAGGGCAACAGAGCTGATGGGTGCAGTAAGCAAAGTAACTCACAAATTAGTTATCTCTGAAGCTAGTCGCAGTAAGTCTGTGAAGAACTTTTACTTGGAGAGGGCAACTCTGAACTCAGATTAGAATAAAATGAGCAGGGATGAAAAGTGTTGAGACTTCTCATAGTCGGATAGTAATCTGGAAGCAGTAGTCTAGAAGGCTAAAAAATGAAAGAGGGCTTTTTCAAGAGCAAACACCTTTCAGATTTTAAGTACAACACAAAAAAGAAAAAAGGAAGAAAAAGTAGGGGGCTTGCATCTGCTCTCACATACAAAACTGTTCAATCTGCATAATCTGTAAGCAGACCAGTTATTTACTGCCCAGTGAACCTTACCAACAATTAACATCATTTTTTTATGGCAGTACATGAATCCATCACTGGACTATCTTAGTTTTTTACAGTCTTGAACTTTATTGAGCTATATGCATGTTTCATTAGACCTACAAAATGCGTATCTGATGACTTTTTTCAGAATGATGTAACTAATTTCTAGATCAAGATTTTCTTTAGTTCAGTTTTGTGGTGACTGTGTCAAAAGCAGGTTTTGGAAATGAAAATTCCTAATGGCAAGAATAATGCTTGAAATTAAAAAGGCAGTATTCTACTTTAAATACCTTCTCAATTGTATGTGGAAGATGAGGGAATCATTGCTTGGTCCATGAAGTGAGCTGTTCATGATATGGTGTTCTCTAGCAGAGGGAAGTAATGGGGCTAGGAAGGCATTAGCATTATGCTTTGAAGGCATCCTGTTAATGAGTAAGGTGTTGACTTCAGAGCAAAATGTGACAGAGTGGAGTTAAAAGGCAATGAAATACTTTAAGCTAATGTGAGAGTCCCATATTGTTTATAGTTGAGTTTAGTCAGCGATTTTTCATAATTATTATTATTTTTTTCAGATTCACTGCTGTCCTAAAGAAGTTGTGGTATATAATATTAATAGTTGCAGTCATAGTGGCCTACAGATGAAACCAAACAATGCTGATAAAGATAATTGATATCTTTTATTTCCTCTACTCCATAGATAGTGTGAGATGTCCCTGCCCATGGCAGGGGGTTTAGAACTTGATGATATCAAGGTCCTTTCCAACCCTGACTATTCTATGATTCTATGATACAGGTGTAAGTTCTCTAACCAACTGGCATAAATTAAACTTAGAGCAATTATTTTCAAACTGCAGTTCACCTAATGTTTCTTGCCTCTGTTTTGGATCTGAGAAAGTGTTACGTGAACAGTGCATAATTTTTTTCCTGACTGATGTGCTGAAGATATTGATTTCTTACAAATGTTACTTCATTAAGAAATATGGGCAGTTCTTCCTTTTCATGTGTCTGCTTGCAGAAGAAAATATGATAGTGGAGGCAATGCATTTCATGGAGCCACTTTGAAGTTAATCAGGGACAGGTTTTCTCTCACATTTCTTGAGTGTATGTGACTCTGAATCTAGGTACATGCACAGAAAAAGGTATCAAAATAAAAGTAGCAATTTCTCAAAAGCATATTGCTGCATTATCAACACTGGCAATTAATTCTGGTGACTGCTTCTCTTCCCATGGAAGACACAAGAGTCACTGTGTTTCCACACAAACACCACAGGCTCTGCTTGGAACTGTGCAGTCTGACTTCATGCTGGGACTGGCTATTTTAAGGAGTTATGTTCAAAATTACATTTTAAATTAGAAAATATTGAAGTTAGGGTTCCCACAGCCCCAAAGTATTGCCTGTGTGTTGTGCTCATACTTAAGTGTTTGTCTTTCTAATTGTATTGTTTAGTGTGCATATATAAGTTTTATGAATTACAAGACTAAGTTAACGTTGCTGTGAAAATGTTAATACCAGTAACACACAGACTGAAGGTGTTATACCAGATTTCTTATAAAGAACAGGAATCTCTGAAATAAGTGGAAATACACCATTGTATGGAGAATATAATCTTGGATGTTTTTCCTTGTTTTGTAGATTATCTTCTAAGATTAATAAGAACAGAAAATAGTTGTTAATACAGCTTTCTGAAGAACTGTCTTTGTCACATAAGCTATAAATCTATTTCTGAATGTGATTACATAAGTGGGGTAGGGCAAAGTGTTTGTGGTTCAGATAAATATTTCGTAAAGTGTCACACGAAGAACAAGTAAATGTGATCACTGGGTACAGTGTTAAAACTAGGCTGCAGTTCAGCATGCTGAGGAGACTAAGGGAAAGAGTACAAAGGTTCAAGCTCTGTTGCTGGGTAAAAAATGTAGGGTGCTGGTTGCTTTTTGACAACTTTCCTGGAACACAAAATTTTCACAGAAAGGAATTCACTCACTTATTTAATGTAGTAGCCAGATATTTAAAAATTGTGCTGTCTGCCATCTAAAAAACTGTAAAATTCATGCTCCTATCTAGAGGTGTAAATGTTCTGTACAAATTAGAATATATATACTATATATATAATAATTTATGTATAATTATATCTACGTATGCTGTGTAGACTGTAACTTTTGAAACTTGGATAGTTCATATACAAGCATTAGTGAAAAGCAATGGTTGTTGTTAATATTGTCAGGGTGTAGTTAGAAGGTCAAAAGACGAAACTGGCCAGAGAAAAGCTAAAGAATGTGCCAGTAAATATGTCTCAAGCAGTTGTGTACTACTTTTCTCTAGCAATTAGTATCACCTTGTAAGTGAGCTGTGCAACATTATTGCCACAGAGACATGTAGCTATTCAGCATGATTTGCAATGTAGCTGAACCTGTTTAGCTGCCAGCTTTAGTTGCCATCAGCAGTATTCCCCTGCTTCCCTCCCTGCTCATATTCCCTGCTGGTATTCATATGCTCCACATGTCCCTCCTGCCATTACTGGTGGTCATCCGATCCCACAGTGACATGTTCTGCAGGAGTGAGGTAGAAGAAAGTTAACCCAAAAATGGGGCATGGGGGAATTGACTTGTGTGTCAAACAAGTTCTAGTGGAAATTTGGAAATTTGAGGCACATGGAGAAGTGAAATGCAGCTTCTCTTCTGGTGAGCCTTTGCAGTGCCTTGGCAGTATTGTTGTAGGGTACTGCTGGATGGTTATTATTTGTCCAGTATGGCAAACAAAATATCTCAATGCAAGTCATTTTGAAGGTACAGATTCACATAATTTTCTCTCTGTGACTGATCTGTTTGACCCCATCACCATAATTTTTTGAGCACCTAACAGCAAGGCACCCTTCGAGGCCAGGCTGTTACGTGCATTTTATGCATGAGAAACTGAGACCTAAGGAAGCTATTCAACCTGGTAAGGTAGCATAGAAAGTCTTGTGATAGAGCCATGAGTTGTATTACTCTAACACAGAGCTATACAACTAGAAAAAAAAAAAGCTAGATCTTGAGTCACGTAATCTAGCTCCTGAGCCATTCTGCTACCTGTAACCTTTTGGCAAAAATGGGAATTGCACAGATTGTAGTAATTCCTGTAAATTTCTTAGCACTTTAGAGTGTGAATATGAATTCTAAAATCCTGGGTCTGTTGAAGTTAAAACCTGTCTTGCTGTTGACTTTAGCATGCTAACAATTCCAAAATAATCTGACATTAGCATAGTAACCCATGGAAATTACCACAAATAGAATGCCTAGAGGAACTTTATTTGAATGTTGCCCTAATGAGCTAACTATTGGTATTTTTCTTCTGTTTTTTCTGGATGCTGTGTTTATGCCAAAAAACAAGCCATCTTT
>JAOEHX010060755.1:0-12219 GCA_025448015.1 Bolborhynchus lineola
TGGACAGTTCAAAATGCAGACAATCATTGAGCTGCTGCTGGCACTCGGCTAAGAAGTATTAACCAATCAAATGTTATGGAATGTTATCAAATGTTCTGACCAATCAAGTGTTATGGAATGTTATTGAAAGTTCTGGTGTTCTGAAACTTTTCTATAAAAGGCGACACTTGCTCACAATAAAGGGTTCAACGTTTGATCACACTGATCGTTGTCGCATTGTTCCTGATCCCCTGCACGTTGCATTCATCATGAAATGGATAATTTTGGTACTATGCCAATTTTATTGTTTTGTCCTATTAGCAGTATTATGTTTCAGATGTCTCCAGGGTTATATGGTAGCTTAGTAAAGTTTTGAGTATCTGAATTTTTAGGTTAGAGAATAGCAGTTCCTTAGTACAGCTGCTTTCTTATGAATACTAGCCCCGTGTGCAGCTTCCATGGGGGGCCTACAAATTCTCTCAAATCCTTTTAAAGGTATCTATCTGTCTGCATCACTAAGTTCCTAAATGTGTTTTATGGTTTTGTTCTTTTAGCATGACTACATTCTTGTTTCAGTGGTAGACAGGCAATTAAATCCCTTAGGTTTCTTGGAAAATCCAATTTAGGAAGTGTTACAAACTTCAGTGAGCTACGTTGAGCTTTGAAGTAAAATCTCTTGCTAGTGATTTGCAGTTAAGAATGTCTGAGATCTACATTCATGTCTAGATAAGTCAACTTCATTGCTAACTGCACCATCTTCAGAATTATGCTGATGGAAGGTTGTTTCTATGGTTTTTAAAAATATGTAGAATTACTTTAATTGCTGCATATTTTTTCATCTGCATACCTTAGCTTTTAAAACAGTTAAAAATCAGGTGTGGTAGGCAAAAATTCTCAATGCAGTCAGCAATATTGAAGAAGAATAAGAAACATTACGTTGTTATTTTCAGAGCTGTGAAAAAGGCAATTCAATACTGTAACACTGACAAAAGTTTATGTTTTAAAGTGTGCATAGAAAACTGAAATTGAATGTTGCAGATACATTTTCTAATTTGGAGAGCATGAAGTCTTTAGCACCTTTGCACTACAGTGGTTTATATAATGTATTTTCATATTGAGTATATGTATATACTAAATTCAATTTTCTCTTTAAACAAACACATATTGTGCAAGTAATTCTCTGGAGAAACAGTGTAAGATTTTTTTATATATATTATTTTCCATTGTGCTATATTTTGAAAGGTCAAACCTCATAAACCACAGTACTTTTCTCAGTGATGAGATTCAATATTTCAGATTCAGTGCTATTTATTTGCAATTACTCATTTTCACAAGAGACTGATGAATAGTGTTCTAATGTTGAGAATCTATTCAAAAACTGTGCTCTTTCAAGGTGATGTTCCCATCTTTCATTCTTTATCAGTAATAGAATTATTATTAACAAAGCTAATTTGAAAACACCCATCCTCTTCCTTTATTCTCAAGGTAGTTGAAGGCAAATAGTTTTTACAATAGATGTTTTCACTCTAACCCAAAGTATTAAATCTTATGGAAAGAAAAAAAAAAGGAAAAATAGAATGCTTACAAGTTATTTTCATAGCAGAAAAACTCCTTAGAAAGACAAGAAAAACCTAGGAGACAAGCCATTTTGAAAGGCACTAATTCAGCTTATAGCTGTTTTGCAGAACAGGTCTCAGCAGGCACAACTAAATGAGAAAACTTTTCTTTGAAGGCAAATGGTCAAAAATAGGCATTCCTATTTAACACATTAATGAAAGTCTTTTCACAAGACTTCAGGGAGTTAAAGTACACAGGGAATTTGAATGGTCTATTATATATAACAAAAGCATATAATAATTTGATAGAATCAAAGAGTAATGTAGAAGGGACCTTCAGAGATGTCTAGTCCAAACCTCTGTTCAGAGCAAGCCTTTTTTAACCAAGTTGATCAGTCTTGTCCTGTCAAGCTTTGAATATCTCCATGGATGAAGTTTTCAGTGTCTCTGGGCAACTTCTGCCATTTTTCATTCCTTCTCATAGTGAAAAAGATCATCCTCTAGGTAGAGTCAGAAATTTTCTGTGTTCCAACTTGTGCCCATTGCCACCCTTCTTTCCACTGCATACTTCTGAGAAAAGTCTGGATCCTTCTTCACAACATATTCCAGTTGCAGGGAGTTTTAGGGAAGAATAAGCTCTTCCTTGAGCCTCTTAAAGTTGAAGAAGTTCAGTTTAGTGCCTTTCTTTGTACATTATGACATTCAGCACCTATTTGTCTTGGTGTCATCTGCTGGATGTGCCCTGGTATGTCAGTATCTTTTACATACTGAAATACAGGACAAGCAAGAGGAGAGAATTGCTTTTCTGGACCTGCTGGCCAAACTTGTGCTGGTAACAACCAGGATGTTCTTGGGCTTCTCTGCTCCAAAGTGACACTTGCAACTCCTCTTAATCTTGCTGTCTGCCAGGGCCACATGCAATTTTCTGAAAAGCTGCTTTCTAATGATTTATCTAGAAATATTTTAAGAATCTTGTATTTTAACCTTATTTCTGTAAACTAAGCACACAATGTTACTTTTATCTGTTTAGAAAGTATAAGTCTTCCCAGATTATGAATTGACATTCTGGGAGGATTAGTTAGGTTTATACTTATTATTGGACATACATTCTCAGCCTCAAGTGATACTTATTTATCTGTAAGTATGGTTTTGACTGGTATGTTCATAATTGAACATTAAAAAATGCTTAATTGGAGCAAATCAGGAAGAGGGCCACGAGGATGATAAGGGGTTGGAGCACCTCCTGAGTAAAGACAGGACAAGAAAGTTGGAACTGTTCAGCCTGGAGAAGAGAAGGCTGCATGGAGACCTCATAGCAGCTTTCCAGTATCTGAAGGGAGCCTACAAGGATGCCGGAGAGGTATTCTTCATTAGGAACTGTAGTGATAGGACAAGGGGTAATAGGTTAAAACTTAAACAGGGGAAGTTCAGGTTAGATATAAGGAAGAGGTTCTTTACTGTGAGGATGGTGAGGCACTGGAACAAACGGCCCAGAGAAGTGGTAAATGCCCCATTTCTGGCAGTGTTCAAGGCCAGGTTGGACAGAGCCTTGGGCAACATGGTCTAGAGTGAGGCGTTCCTGCCCATGGCAGGGGGGCTGGAAATTGGTGATCTTATAGTCGTTTCCAACCCTAACTATTCTATGATTCTATATTTCATTACTGGGTATATATGATAAGAATTAATACAGTCATCGAGGTAACAAAAAGTCATGTCATAGCATTTCAATTTCCCTTTAAGGAGACCTAGCTGAGACCTAGGTCTTGTAGGACACCTAGCACACAAAGGTAAGATTTACATATATATATGGATTTATGTATGTTAGATATGTGAATCTAATCATATCCCAGGCTTTACGGTGTTCCAAGCAGTGGAGCATGCAAGCTACTGATGCAAAATCTGAAGACAGAAAAAGAAGAGAATAAGGAGTTATTCTGAATTAGCAGAACTTGTTTTCTTTGAAACAACTTCTGTTAATGAAAAATTAATAAAATGAGAGCATTGCAGCTCAGCATGCTCAGTGGTAATGTAACTGATGCCTGCAGCTCAGTTCCTGGTGTTCTGGTTAGCTCTGAGTCTGCAGCTGATGACATACATCAAGTGAGGCAGGAGAATTTTATCTCACACTTTGTAAAAATAAAAGTTATAGGAGAAAGAGTGGCTCCTCTCTGCTGATTCTGTGCTGAAAGCTGTTACAGTTGTTGGCACTTTACTCTTAATTGGATTGTAATTATAAGATGCTGTTGCATATTATTAGTGTCAGTGGCCATCAAATATGAACCAAAAGGACAAATAACATAAACAGGACAATTGAAACTCTATCTTAACACACTGCAAGTTCATAGCTAGCAAAAAAGACTGTGATAGAACTGGCAATTAAATGAAAGATTGAGTTCTTTCCATGTGAAATGTAAGGGCTGAGGACAGAGAGGTCAGTTGATAATGATAGAAGATAAGACTGAGAGTCACCTCAAGACGTCATTGGCTCTAACTCTCTCCTCCAAGACAGGGTCAAATCCTCACAAATCTCTTACCTAGTTTGCTCTTAAAAATTACCAGTAGTAGGAAATTCAGGAACCCCTCTGTTGCTTTTTACTTTTAGATTTTTTTTTCAGCTACTATCTAAAATTAAGGTCTCTTCTTGAGTGAAAATGGAGAACATACAATGTCCTTTATTATGGAAGGTTTTAGCACATAATGGATACTGTTATCATGTCTACCTAGTCTTCAAATCTTTTATAACCCATCCATCTTTTTCTATAGACCTGATATTTCATGGCTAAGTGCTTGCATTTGCTAAAGATTATTCTTACACAATGAAAATTTTCTCTTCCCATTATGGAATTTCCTCCTATATAACTCAAGGTATTGCTTGAATTAGTAACACCATTTCTGGCAGCTATATAATAGCTGAAGGTATTGCTTCAATAGTAACACCATTTCTGGCAGCACTGAAAGCACTTTGTGCAACTTTTTCCTAGCTCCTGAATTCATATGGCCTTCAAATTCAAGGAAAGTCCTTCATGATCTAGCTCATTAATAAAAGGATTGAAAAGCACTGAATGCAGCATAGACACTTAGCTGATTTCCTTCAACACAATTTTTTAGTTTGTTTTACTGTGAACCTTTTTTAACTACTCTGGTGATGTGTTTTCTACATTGTCACCCATTTTAAAACTGTTTACAGTGGTTTAACCAACATGTTTCTCAGAATATTGCAAGGCTGTCAAAAGCCTTGTTACGCTGAAAAGGGATGGTGTCAAGATACTTTTTATTTAGAAGACCTGTTAAGATAGTGTAGAAAAAAGTTAATCTTGATCTCATTCCTGTATTATCTTTCAGTTGCTCACAAAAAGTTGTTTGGAATATATATCCCAGGATCCTTCTGAATGCTGAAGAGCAACAGAAAAAAAAAGGTTGCCACTGTTCTCACCTTTCCTTTCAGCATCTCCTTTCTTGTGGTGATCAAGGAAGTATATTGTAGGTAGCTTTTTGGGGTTTAAGATCTTTAACTTTCTATTCACAATGCATATTTTAAGTACTAAATCATTACTTCAGTTAAGCATGCTTATTTCTTGGTGCAGCTCCGTGCTACTGGGACGGTTCTGTCTCTACCATGACTACTTCTAGAATTGTTTCCAGGTAAAGCATCTGAGATAGGATGTGAAATAGAGCCAGACAGAATTTGGAGTGGCTCATAAAGACTGGAATTGTAGTGTGGAGTTCTGGCTCTGGCTTAAGAAGTAATTTTTGGCTGTACTTGATTTTAAAAAAGCAAAGACCACGTAAATAAAGACAAATTCCCTGAACTTTAGGTTTTTGCAATTTTCCATGTACTGACCACACACTCTTACAGTATTTACATACTGTAATCCAGTTCTTCAGTGTGTTCAAAAATAGGTGTTTTTTAAAAAACAAAAAAAACCCACCCAGTTCTTAGGAGTTTAAACAAATATATTTACATTTCATTTGTTTTAGGGAAGAAGTTCAAAATCTGTGCACTGAAGTGGGAAATGTATTTATGCTATTTTTAACTGAACTGCAGTATGCACTATTGAACCACAGATATCCTAGTTGTAGATATGTCTAGATGTTTAGATTCTATAAGCATAGGGAACTCAAAATGGGAGTCATTCACTTACCTAAAAAAAGGGACAGAAAAACACAGAGTTCCTGTTAGGAGCCTGTTCCATATTTATTATTTAAGAGGCATTCAGGCCACACTAAATTTTTAACTGGCGTAAGCTGTAAGCTTTAACCATTGAAACAAAACTAGACAGAGGAATGTGTATGCCATTTGTATATTGTATGTATTTAATCACTTCTCAGTTAGAAAGCTCTCAAATACATTTTGGATTGTGGCCTTCCTTTTGTATGTCTTCAGAACGTGGCCTTTAACCACAAATAACTTAGTCTTTAATTAGTTTCTAATTTGCTGTTGTATCTTAGGAAAGCTACTTGAAATTATTACCTCATCTAATCAAAGATGAATTAAGACAGTTGTTATTACACCTGTTCTAAAGAATAACCCAAGCAGTTTTAAATAAGCACTTTTTCAAGCAAGCAATTCAATAATTTCCCCTTCATTATGCATTTCATTGATTCTTTTACTCAGTAGTCCGCCTACTTTCACTGCTACAGGACTGACCTGGAGGCTGCTAGAAACATACATAATGGTTCTGTCCAAGCCAATACAAAATTGGAAATACATGAAGTCTTAGACTTCAGCATTAGTAAAGCTATAAACTGAGTAAGTCAAGCTGTAGGAGAGCTGAGGAGTAGGACCACGTGAAGGAAAGGGTTGCAGGGAGGAGGAAGGGGAGATGTGGTGGTTTAAAAGAATAAACAAGTAACCAGTGACTTACTGTTTTCAGTCTATTCTGCCTCCATCCTCTCCAAATTGAAATATAGAAGGAAGTCCACACAGAAGTTGAAAAAAATATGTGTATCTGTGATGGTGTGAAGGAAGGCTCAGAGTTTTCTTCATGGAGCATACCAGGGGCCCAGTTACTTGCCATGAAAGTTAATGGCATCTGGTACATGAAGTGGTCTTCATAAAATACTGATGTTTGTGCCAGTGTGGTTCACTTACATCATGAGCTCCAAAAAACAAGCAGGTGTGTTTTCAGCATAGAGGATTACACCATAGTACACTTTTACCTCTGAGCTAGTAGTGACAGATTTGAGGCAGACAGCATCAAGCTGAAGCAGGACTGTGCAATGAATGTTTGTACTACTCAACAGATTTGTGAGTTTTGTACTGAGGATACACTATGACAGAGAAAGAGTTTGAATAATAATCAGGCTACAACAGTGTGTAGATGTGGTTATTAGGTGTTTCTATGCATACACGGTACGCATAGAAACACCTAATAACCATGGTGACTTTCTCTTGAGTAGGAGGCAGTTGCCATGACTCTATGTGTCAGTGAGATGGGAGGAGGCAAGAGGGAAGCCCTGGATGCTAAATTTAAGCTGTTAAAAGGAGATAAAACTCCTGAGTGTAGTTCTGGCCCCAAAAAAGTGCTATAGGGAAGAACGTATTCTGATCTCCTCATTTCAAAGGTAATAAAATAATTTGGAAAGATAAGAAGAGGGGATATGAAGATTAACAGAAGTTTAGAAGATCTGTAAAAGAGACTCAAAAGAGTGAATTAAGATACATAGAAGTAGTAGCATTTAGCCTGGATAAAGATCTGAGGGGATGTATTTAAATAGCTATATCCAAAACAAGAAAGAGATTATGGACAATGATGATTCATTATTTATTATAAAATGAGGTGGAAAGTATCAAATGAAATGATGAGATGTTTTAAAATGAACAAAAGGAAGTACTGTTTCAAGTCATGCTTAATATAGTTGTGGAATTCTGTGCCAAAGGATGTTGTGGATGCCAAAGTATAAATTAGTTTAAAAGCAATTAGGGAAATTCATGGAAGATCTTCAATACTTACTAAACACACAGATAAGGATAAAACCACTGACTAAGTAAGAATCTAAACTACAGGATTGTATTTTATTGTATCATGGAAATACCTTGACCTAGATGGATTTTGGCCTCTGAGCAAAACAACAGGAAATTTTGAGGAACAGGTTTTCTTAAAAAGTCTAATCTTGCTAACAGTTGGGTCTCATGGAGCAATGTACTGCTATTCCTTCACAGAACCACCATCTCAGTGTTAAGAATGCAATGAATTGCTTGCCTGAAAGGGTTGAGAACATTTGCATAAAGCCCAGCTGTAGGCCAATCCCTAGCAGTGTCCTTCTGTGGTAGATACTGTGTCCAATATTGCTTGATATGCTCATTAATGAGCTGGATGATGGGACAGATTGCACCCTCAGCAAACTTGCAGATGATCCTAAACTGTGTAGAATGCTTGATAGACCTACCAGATGGTTATGCAGCCCTCCAGAAGTGCCTTGATACGCTGGAGAAATGGGCAGCGGTGTTTGTCATGAAGTTCAACAAGTCCTGCACCAGGAAAAGAATAATTGGAAGCCCCATTGCAGGCTGGATGCTGGCCTGCTGGAAAGCGGCATGGCACCCTGGTGCATACCACGCTGACCATGAGCCAAAAATGTGCCTTCATGGCAAAGAAATCAATCAGCCTGAGGCCTAGAATAAGCTAATGCAGGTGCTTGTAGTGAGAAGGGATAGAGCAGGTGGGAAGCAACAAGAAAATAAAAAAGGAAACATATCTATAGAGCTCTGCTTCTCTAAAGACATTTACTTCTTTGTGCACCCTCTAAAATACCATGACAAAATCTCTAGGTGTAAGTACTTGAATTTGCATATACTTCATGTACATTCATGCATGTACTTCATGAATTTTCATTCTCCCTGAAGTCAGGGTGGGTCACTGCTAACAATATTCCCCATCCTCTACATTTGCTTTGTAACATTTGCAGCTGTGTTATGAGTGGATGAGTATGTGCCCCATTTTAATACAACCCTCAACTGCACATTTGCAAGTGCAGTAATCATTGCATTAAAACTGATTTGCTTCTATGAAATAGTCCTCCAGGATCATATTGTTACTTGTATCCTGGAGGGCTCTCTGATATTCATTAATATTCATATTCTCATTTTATCACAATGCTCTCTTAATTGCTAATTAGGTCCCATATTCCATGGCCTAAAGGATACCCTAAGCAGTTTTTCTGCTTGGTTCTTTAACCTAGATTAAAGATACATTGTCTATAATCCATTTTTCACTTTACACAAGATCAATATCCATCTATTGTTCCTCCTCCAGTCAGTCACCTCCACCTGATGGTCTGTGGTGGATAACTTTTGCTTTTGTGACAAATTCTCTTTTGTTCTTTTTTTTTAATCCCTCCTGGGAAGAACTTTATTCGTCCTGGCAATGAAATCTGGAGAGGGACCCAATCTCATTTGCTTGATTGAAAGTGTAAATCTCTCTGAGTGAAAGGACATGTTTTACTCAGAAGTAGGTGGAGGATTAATTTTCAGAGTCTTTCACTGAAACATGCTTTTCAGAGACAGAGGCTTGACAAACAAACAAGAACTAAATCTCAGGGAGGAGCTGAAATGATGTTTGGAGAATCAAACATAATACAGTCATGCATCATCTGTGGTTACCAAGGGAACCAGATTTGGGATCCTGTCAGCACGATTCTTCAAAATCATCAAAGGAGACACCACTGGTGTCTGCCAGTTAAGCCACCTACTGCTGTAAAGATCAATTGCTTGCTCCTTTTCTCAGGAGTAGTCAATATATTCATTTTCTAAGGGAAAGAGAAATACTACCAGAAAATCATTGTTTCTGCAAGGTGGCTGTGATTCCATCTGTCCCAGCTAGCAGCACCTATACTCCCACCAGAGCAGCACTGGCTGAACAGACACAACACTTGCTCTGCAAAGATTTATGTTCTGAAAGTACTCAGGTTGTGTGCCTGACAGTGTAAAATTTTATGTGTCAAAAAACGTCATTGGTACGGTCTCCAACTGCGTAGGTCACTGCTGATTTCCCCTGATCCCATCTGCCTTTCTCTTAGAACTGTGTATGTATTTAAAATTCCATATGCTTAGTATTTAAAAAGAAAATTATGTGGGAACCTTGCTTTTTCTGTTGTTAGCTATGCTTAGGTTAGTTAGCTGTGCTTGAACTAAATTTGTCTGCCCAGTTGCTACCATCTAGTGACCTATTCTGCTGTTGTCTTCATTTCTGTCACTCATTCAACTTCCCAGAACATTGTCTCACTAACCTGCTCATCAACCACTGCTCTTAATGCCACTTTTCCTTTCCACTCTTTATATTTTCTCTATGTTCACAGCTTTTCTTTTACCAATAATTTTCTGTTTTTTTTCTTTCTCACCTTTCCTTTCTTTACTATTAGTATATTTAGTACTTCTTGACGGTTGTGATAGGTGACAGTGAACAATGAACTGAAAAGAGGACAAAGGGAAGGTGAAAAGAAGTGCTATATAACTTTTCAGAGTGGTAATTTGACTGCAGAAAGCTTAAGCAGGGGTTTGTACTGACAGATTTTGAAATCTTTTACAAATACAGGCAGGAAAAAGTGACATGTGAGCACAGGTAGTTTGGGACCAGGATAGTGTGGTACAAAACAAAATGTTTATTTTTAGTACAAAACCTTGTGTAAAATTCCTTCAAGTGATCAGACAAAGAATAGCTTGAACTGAATGTCCTCTCTTTTAGGAGAACTCAGATGAATGTCTTCAGTTATAATGGAACAGTTAATTTTTTATAAATCACTTACACAACTTGAAAATATCCTGGGATGACTTTATAGTCTGATGGTCAGAACAGTAAGTGCACTCCTATGGGAAGATATCCCTTCTGATGTGAATATTTTCATTATTTTTACTAAGTGAAGTAGCGATGATGAGCAGTTGAGGTGTTTAGCCATTAGCTTGTCTTACTCTCTTATCTTCTGTGATAGCACTCAAAATGGTCTCCTGAAAGAAGAGACATCACCTCTCCTCAAGCAGAGGGGAGATTAGCCCTGATTTTACATTTCTATGTGAGTGTTCAAACATGGAATCTACTGAAGAGTTCTACTTCTGCCCTTCTGGCAAGTACATGAAGCTAGTTCTGCAAAAAACAAAAAAAAAAAAAAAACAAACAACAAAACAAAAGTTTTTAGGATTACTTGACAATTAACAAATTCTTTTCCAGAGTTGCAAACTGAGTGTGAAATAAAGATTGGCTCTGAAGCTTTGTGATTTCCAAAATCCACTTTTTGGATATGTGGGGACAAATTTACAATTATAAAAGAAAAAAAAAAGAAAAGAAGCAAAGCAGAAAAGCATACATTGTACCTTGCCCAGCTAGCACAAGTTTCACTCTTTCATAACTCCATTTTGAAATGCTAACTGTTCTTGGGAATAAAGGGACGGGAACAGAGATTTGCCTTCACTTTTTTTATCTGCCTTTTCTGCACTTGGTCTGTGTAAGTGCTGACAGCAAGGACACTTTGCTATAAGGAGTCTGAAGCTATTCTGTTATACAGCCTTACACAAGGTGCCTTTTCTCTGCTTTCTCTCGATCTCTTCCTTCCCTGCAGAGATTGAGAGAGGATGAACGAATGCTCCAGACTTCACGATTCTGGATTCCAAAAGGATGCCCTAAGTGTACTCTAATGTCAGCTTTCAGCTTCCAGGTGCCATTACGTGAACTGTTTATATTGTTTCAGGTGGGTGAGATTGGCATTTTTAATTATTCTTTTTTTTAAAGTAGAAAGTAATTTCAGAAAAAGGAATGAATTTTAATGGGCTGTTCTGAGCAAGGTGCTGCCTGGTGTGGCCCCTGGATGAGCTCCATGACAGATTGGGCCTGAACATAGCTAAAGCAATTTTTTCCCCTATAACAAGTAGTGCTGTGTAGATTGATGTTATCTTTATGACAGAGAGTTCAGACATTTGTAGAATAACTGATCTCTCAACTCTCTGTTGGCAAAGTGTGGTTAAGCATAACAAGTAGCAAAATGAATGTTTATCTTTTAAGAAAACGTTCACAGCTGAAACTTTTCTGTTTACCAGGCACAGAGTTACATGTCCCTTGGATTAGTAGAGATGAACATGAATTTTCTATAGTGACCCCAAATAGAAATTTCATTGTCTGCAAAACTAAGATTTTCCTTAGGGAAATACAAAATATTATGGTGGGATGCGTTAGGATTTTGTTGGAGGGAAACCCTCATGAGAGTTTGAGATATGGCATGTAGTTTTTCAAAAAACCATGCAGAAGAGTGATGACTTTGGGCGGGAATAAGGAAAAAGAAAAAAAACCAGAAAGAAACTGAAGAAGCTGTTTAAAGGCAAGGCTGAAAGCATGCCTTATTTTCCGTAATTAAGCCAAGACCAATAGATATGATAGTTCTCTTTAAGTGAGGAAGGAAAAATAGCAACATAAGCTAAGAACAGTAGCTGCTTTGAATAAATTTAAACTGGAAACTGTCACTGAGGATCTGGAATAAATCTCTCAAAGTGACATTGGAAGTGTTGAAGAAAGTGACTACTGTAAGGCAGATTTTGATGTTATCTATTAAAAGGAACTATGTAATCAAATTTAGATTACCCAGAGTATCAAGTGTACTTTATTTAAAATAGATTGAGGAGTCTATAGAGTTGAAATAGAATGTGAGAAAAAAAAAAGAGAAAATTGTACTCTGAAAAATTTGTGGTATCGAAATGGCA